>JAUZST010044853.1:0-25967 GCA_034779995.1 Parotocinclus haroldoi
ATGTTGAAAGTTTTAGGCATGGTCTGTAAATTAAATGATGCAGACCCTCAAATATTCCCTTTGAATTCCAGGTTGTGCGGTAACAAAATGTGAAAAATGTAAAGGGGGGTGAATACTTTCGTAAGGCACTGTACATTTAGAAATTTTAATCCTTTATATTATTCTTGTAAGTATATTATTTTAGTTTATTTATGTTTCATTTTTGTTTTTCTTTAGGCACAGACTCCACACTAGACATGCCTGACTCCAGGAATTCTGTCAACGGTGTGCCATTTTTTATTCATCAGCACTAACAAATCAGATGTGATCATTAAACACAATGGACAATGTCATAATGGATAATAGGCTATTGTATACGTTTTAACAAAGCTTTAACAAAGTCTTAACAAAGTATAACAAAGCATTGCTTCAGTTGTACATTTTTGAATCTTTCATATCCATTTTTGGATTTAGATGCTCTATGTTTTGATTGTAAATGGTATAGTTTTTGTTTAGTACATGATACGCAAATATAAACCCACAACAGATGTTTCTGACTTGAAGTTCATCCAAATTTATCTCCTTTAATATATATTATAATTAGGATTTCTTTATTGTCATTGCGCATACAATGAAAATTTTGCTGGAGCCTTCCTCCAAATGACGTAAAATACAATAACATTCCAATAAAAAATATTTGAATGTGCTACATATAAAATGACTTTTGATTGCAATTTTTGAATGTATTGTGCAAATATTGAATATCTGAATGGTTGTTCAGAGGTTGATCAGAAAAAGTGTTGTTTGAGTTTACAGTGTTCTGTACCGTCTCCCAGAAGGCATTGGGGTTGAAGAGGTAGTGTGCAGGATGTGCACTGTCTCTGATAACAGCTTTGGCCCGTGTGGTGCAGCGGATTCAGCAAATGCCCCTTGGTCCTGAGAGCTGGGTGCCGATGATCCTTGATGACACTGGGGCTTTCTTGTCAGTTGCAGTACAGCCATAATACTATACTGAGATGCAGTAAGTGAGGAGCCCTCTTCAAGCAAGTGAAGCCTCTATTTTGTAACTTTACTTCTGTTGTTTGGAAAAAGTCATCTGCTAGGTCAAATATAAATAACAATTTAAAATGACAATTTTTTCACATGAAGTAACAGAACATTACTTAACAAAGTTTACAGACAGCTCAGCAAACCAAGCAATACATTGAATCAGTCAGCAGTCAGTGACTTAGCAGCTCTGAAAAACCACAGGTCTTTATTCTTTTACCAATAACAATGATGGTACTGCTTTATCTCTGATTTCAGTGAGGCATTTTGTATTTTTTCACAATTATGCACCATTTGATATAAATTTGTAGGTTCTATTGGTGTCATTAAAATCCCTTTATTTTTAAGTTTCCCATATATTTTATCTCCCTTCTTATCTTCCCTAGTTAGTTTCTGTTCTTATTACATAGTTTGTTTCTATTAGTGTTCTTTGAATTGTTACATATTTGCTACAGTGCTACAATATCTCCCACAGCTTTTACACACCATAGTTATTTCACATCAACCATCTTATTTTCCAAATACTACTACTACTACTAATAATAATAATGATACTAATAATAATAAATTTGTAATATAGGCATAACAAAAAACTACAACAAAAAATAACTTGACTTAACTAGATTTTGATACACATACTTTTAGCTATGCATTAAGAAGAAGTTCTTCAGAGTTTAGAAGAATTCTCTTGAGCTGATCGATCACATTTTTGTTTGGTTTTCCTTTATACAAATAGAACAGATAAGAACTCAGGTCACAAATAGACAGAGTTACAAAATGCAGGAACGTTTTGTCCTGTTTTATGCATATATAAAAACCCAAATCAGTAAAAATGTGTGGATGGCATGGTATGGAAAAGGAGATTTTTAAAAAACAATGCACCTTGTGTTTACTTTTGATATTTTTCATACTTGAATTGTTAATATACATCCATGTGTGCATTTCAGACCCAAAAACATTTTTCAGTTGGGACAGGGGAAAACTGATGGCTAGTAATGAGGTAAAATGTCAACAGTAATGATAATGGTAATGATGTGGTGTCAGCAGATAATTGTAATCATGATTTGGTACAGAGGAAGCAGAGACTTTGATGAGCAAATACTGGCAGAGGATCTCCAGTTTAGGTTTGCAGTTTGGGTCAGTTTGGGAAATGGTGTTATTGAAATGTTTAAAACAAATGTTCCTCACAGAAGGGGATATATTTCAGTCCTGACTTTTTGTAATTAAGTTGTTTTTGCATTGTCCTGTTGAAAAATGCATAGACATCCGTGGAAAAGATGACATGTTAAAGTGTTCATTTCTGCATTAATGTTGCCATCACAGAAGCCTGGCTTTGGGCTTGTTGCTGATAAAAGTCTGGATGATCCTTTTTCTCTTTGTCTTCTATAGCACATGGTGTCAATTTCCGACCACAGTTCAAGTATCCACTGTGTAATATTTCATCCCAGAGACCTATTAGCCCAAATAATGTCACCCTTGTTTCTGGACATGGTTAACATGAGGCTCCTTAAAGTAAAGTGGCATTTGTGAATGTAATTCTGTATTGTAGTGATTGAGAAGAGAGAGAGAGAGAGGTTTGATAAAGTAATCCCTTGTCCACGTGGTTATACCAGGTATTGTTGAATGACTGGTCTTCATGCAGTGCCTGATCAGAGATCAGGGTCTTCAGTTTAGGCTTGTGTACTTGCCCTTTACCTATTGAAATTCCTCCACACATTTATTAACAAACTTAAGATCCTCTACCCCGTTTGCTCCTCAAAGACTCAAATCGTAATTACATTTACCTATTAAAATCACCTGTTTGGAATCACATAATTCATTATGTATTTAATAATTTCTCATTTCTAGCCCTAAACTGCCCTTGTCTCAACTTTTTTAGATGTATTTCAGGCCTGAAATTCAAGAATGCATGTCTATTAACAAATTAAATTAAGGTAACCAATTATAAAAAAAAGTCATGTGAGGTAATAAAAAAGTAAATGTGAGGAACACTGTGTACACTGTGTATTTTCCATACTGTCCCAACCTTTTCGGATTTGGTGTTATATGTTAAAGCTGCACACTGAAAACATAAATTAAGGTAAATTCAGAGTCTGTACCAGCTGTAATGACATTACAGGCTTATGACTCTATTTTCCATTAGCCTGTGTCTAGCCACTTTCAGTCAGAACATTTTGTTTTGAAGAAGTGGAGGATGGACTGTGATGTCAGGCAGCTCTGTCCGTAAATAAATGTTTGTTTTGTGTCCTAGCCCTGGCTAAAGAGAGAAGGGAAAGAGTGAATGCTCTCTGATATTCTCCCTGTGATTCCAGACGCTTACAAATATCACAGTTTTGATCTAAGCGGAGGAATAGGTCCAACCCCCAGCTCACATTAAAATCACAGCATGCAGCATCTATAAAACCAGCTGCTAAACACATATATACCCTCAACACTTCAACACTTAACCACAGGACCGATTCTGATTTACAGATCAATTGATCTCAACATGGCAAGTTTGTCTTTGCTTCTACTCTCAACATGTGTCCTCCTCACCTGTTGTTCAGCCCAAAGTAAGTTTATTCCTGTTTTTTCTCTGTATACTGCTTTAGTATATGTATGCATGTATGTGTACATAGATATTATTACCATTTTATGACAAAATGTAAACATCATCCCATAGATTATGTAATTTAAAACATGCCTGTATTAAAATCTTTTATGAAACAATAGTTAAAAAATGTATTGCACATTTGAGGCTTTAACACAATAGTCGATCATAAAATACAAATATGCACGCACACACACACACACACACACACGTTTCATTTTTTTAAATGTTTGTGGTTGACCAAATACATATTTTGCATAATTTATAAATACATTTTATTAAGATTTTTTTTTCTGATTTTGTCTCTAATAGTTGACTCTAACACAGACCTCCCTCATCTTTCTAAGTAGGAGATCTTGCACAATCATTGGCTGACTATATACTTTTTATATAATTTATATATTTTATATATATATATATATATGTATTTATTTGTGTGTGTGTGTGTGTGTGTGTGTGTGTGTGTGTGTGTGTATGATGTATATGAGTGTGTGTATGCACATGAGTTTGTGTGTGTGTGTGTGTGTGTGTGTGTGTGTGTGTGTGTGTGTGTGTTTATGTATGTATATGATGTATATGAGTGTGTGTGTATATGATGTATATGAGTGTGTGTATGCACATGAGTTTGTGTGTGTGTGTGTGTGTGTGTGTATGTATATGTGTGTGTTTGTATGCATGAGTGTATTTTCATGTCATGATGTCCCAGTGGATTTAAAGTTGTAATGTTTTATAGATTTCTTTAACTCTTCACTGCACTCTGTTATTTGTCATAATTGCATTTTTCTAATTCCAGGAGGCTCAGAGAGAAAACGTGGACAAATCTGAACTGACTGATAAAATCTGCAGTCAAGTACAGAGGAAAGAGGGCGTTCGAACAGGTCAGTTAATCATCAACAGACCATAAACTTACATGTGACCTTCTCTGTGTTTAGCCATTTGCCAAATGGTACCTTTTTATGATTGATAGAGTAAAAACTCCTAACAGGACTGACTAGTAGCACCTAATCCCCGTGGGAAACTTCAATTTTTACATCTAGTGCTAATAAAAGTGTCTTTTCATAGCATGTGGGCCACATCACATCTAAACCACCTCTGGGTCCCTTTTTGAGTCTTGGTCCTCCCAAGATTTCTTTCGTACAACATGTAGGGAGTTTTTTCCTGTCACTGTCACACTTTGCTTGCCAAGTTTGGGATCAGCCACAGACCATAATCTAATATTGTAAAGCTGCTTCGAGACGATGCTCCATTGTAATTAAAGTGCTATATAAATAAACATGACTGGATTTGATGTGTCAGAGTCATATTACATTTACATTTACATTGATGTCATTTAGCAGACGCCTTTATCCAGAGCGACTTACAATTAGTACAGTCTTATAATCCAAACGATTGTGGGTTGAGGGCCTTGCTCAGGGACCCAACTGTGGCAGAGGTGGCTGATGTGTTTGTTACAGGCTGAAAAATGCTGCTTTCTAAACTATACATTTAAGATGATTGAACACTATCCAGCCTGGTCTTATGTTCCCTTTGACATTTTTAAAAATGTCTGCATTGGGATTATATGTATGATAATGTGGTAAATGCTCAAATTTTAGACAGTTTTCTATAGAGGCTGGAAATGGGAGAAGAGGAGTTATGTTTGTATAAATATGATCATATGCCTAAGGCTTTTTTTCATATCTGTTAGGAGTATTTTAGGACCCAAAAGACTTTGGTGCAATCTGCATTACTTTTTGTTCCATTATATTTAGTTTGTTTAGGTAACTTCTATTTTTATGGCCCTAAAATTTGTGGTTTTGCTTGTCTGTACTTGGCTCTGCAAACTCGTCATTTTGGCCAGGTTGAGAGCAGGGCAAAGATAGCCCCAAAGAAATCATACGGGACGCCACTGTTTGTTATCTGATACGCATAGAAACAGGAAGTTTGAGGCCAGGACAGGATAGGGAGGAGTGGGTTATACTAGGGAGCTGTGGTGAAGAGCATGGTGAGGAGCACATGGATGGGCCCTGAGGCTGATATATTTAAAGCTGTAAAAACATTAAAACACGGGACTTTTCCTTACACACAGCCTGCACACTATAACACTGGCATTACATTCTCTAAAGTCGAAACACTGCAGTGTTCATGATTAATCATCAATATCTAAGCTCTGAATTGTCTGCAACTTTATGTTCTCTCATATTACTCCTATTTGGAGAGATATGGAACAAGTTATTGATTTAGAAGATAATAGTTTAAAAGTTAATGATGGCAGCAACATAGTGGGCAGAATAGTTTGAAATTCCTGGACATTTTATGTGTTAGATAATTTCAGTATGTAATGCCCATGGGCCTCCATAAGACAATGGGATTCTTAGTCCTGTGACACACTGAATTATTCTGTTAATTTACTAAGACTACATTCCCATTGTGTTTAAAAATAGATTTTTTTGAATAATACTAAAAAGGGACTGTTTACATGTGTATGCTTTTGTATATCAAATTAAAGGTGATGCATCAATGAGGCATTAAAAAAGGCACAAAAATACTTATTCCTTTCAGTTCCAAACTTTCTTCTTTGCAAGCACAAACTATCCAAAGCAGTACTGAGAATTTCTCATGTGTTCGGCCTAACCACACAGAGATTCTTCTGAGCGTTAGTGTAGTTTCCTTTGATTAAAATGTACTTGGAACTCCCATGTGATGCACTAAGAAACTTTTTGCACTGTTGCACTTAGCAGACGTGAGGCCACATGACTGGGTTTGACATCCCTTCCGCTAGGCTCTATCTATAGCTCTGTAATTGTTCAAACCAGTGGTGTGGCGTTGTTTTTGCTGGTGGAGAAGAATGAGCTTGGGGTTTGATGTTTAATTCCTGCAACTAGCTATGAACAATGTGAAAAGTAAAACAAAGGAAATTCAACCTCTCACTCTGTTAGAGGGTTACCTTTTTGTTTAAAAATATTTTAATGTAATATAAATCAAATAGTCTTCCAAGTTTTGCAATGGTGAAATGATTCCCTGTGTTTTTCTCCTTGCTGTTATTCTTATGTATTATTATAGTAGCGTTTATAGATGTGGCAGAAGTCATAAATATACCCATTTCAGGATAAAAGTGTTGAAAAGCACATTATAAAGTGTACAGCCAGCTGTACAAACACTGGTAGGATGCCCATGAGCAAAAGCTGTAAAAGAAGTGCAGACTGTGCTGTGCACTTAATGTGATATGAGAAAAGTAGTGCAAAAAGAAAAGAAACTTCCTCAGCAGATGTGAAATATCGTGATGGTTATGGTCATGTCCTAAAAATAACAGAAATCTGTACTGAAATGTAAGTTCTTTAAGGTGCATTGATGCCTATATTTATTAGGTCTAATGTGCTTATTAAGTGCAATATGACCATGTCATGTTACACCTTCCGAAATAACTGATACACAAGTAACAGGTTTTAATAACTAGAACTAAAATAGCTCCCCTGTTTTTTGTCTTTAAGTTATGTTCCCATTGATTTAGACATATGTAGAAAGGAAGTGTCTTTAATCTCTATAACTAAAAAAACTCGAACAAAGAAAACACACCATACAGGCGTTCTGAGCTTGGGACAGCATCTGACTTAATTTGGCCCATCTTTCTCTAGTGTATACAGTATTTACTTATTTACTGTATATTTAGAACTATACTATTGTACTATACTAGTACTATAATTATAAACCAAGGCATTCAAATTGATGAAAAAAATTGATGGAAAAATGTTCCTGTTCCATTTATGTTTATTAGGATTCTTATCCAGAGTGACCTAATAATTGATAGTCTTACAGTCTAAGCAATGTGGGTTAAAAATAGGGCCAATTATTTTTCAGTAGATAAGCAAAAGAAATGTATTTTTTTATTAGTCAGAAACTGTAATTTGACTACTACTTAAATTGTTATATTTGTTTCAGGAAAAGGTTATTAGATTTGGTTAGATTGTAACATTACCCCCAACACTGATTGTAAGTAATCATTAGCTAATTTTATTTTATTCATAGTTGCTCAGAATGTCAGGTGCCACAGTCTGCCACAAACCCCAAAACATAACAGAACCGCCCCCTTGCTGAAATATTTCTTAACATGACACTTATCATTTAGACCTTTTTATAGCCATTTCCTGCTGCATGAGTGTCAATTATCTTTATTTTGAGATTTTTAAAGCCTGCATCATTTATATCATTTTTCAGTTGTATTGCATGAAATCCTAACAAGTCAGTAACGCTGAGACTAACCTTTCCACATGCTACACTACAGTTTTCATGCAAAGAAGTTGCATTTAGCTATGAAGCAGTACTGATGCTCTAAATTCTACATTCCCTGTAGAAGTTATGTAACTTAAAAAAAAAACAAACAATACATTTGAATAGGTGTGGTTAACCAGGTCGGTCCAAATTTTTGCATCAGACCGTGTGATGAGCTTTTACTCTGAGACAGGTGCACTGAATTTTAATGAGGTGGGAGAGAAACAAATCAGAATTAAGCTCATTATGCCAGTGTTTCCTACTACTTTCATCAAACCAGAATTTTGTCTTCCACCTGATTCCAACACACACAAACCAAGTTCTTAGTATCACAGACTGATTGAGTTGTGTTTAAAGCTGGAATGACTAAAAATGTAGAACATCTGACAGAGAAAGTGGCATTAGGTTTGAAAATGTTACCTTGTGGACAATTAGACATTTGATCTCTCACATACAAATTCCGTTCCTGTGTGTTTTAGGCTCTAACTCTGACATGCTATTGGTATTGGACCCAGTGCTTCAGGAGAAGGTGTCATGCCCTTTGACCCCCTGTGCTCCCAGTGACTCTCCTTCTTCTGATGTCATTCCTCCGAATCAGAAATGTTCCACTTCGATAACAGCAAACAACAGTCACTGTTCCAGCTCCTGCTCAAGAAACTTCAGTTTGGAGTCGAACACGTTAAAACAGCTGGAGGAGAAAGCTGGTGGATCTTCACTAAGCATTGACACCCATGACTGGGGGTCTGAGAAGAAAATGAACTTGAGGTCCACTACAAGCCATGGTGTAGAGACACATGATGGGCTCATGAGCTTTATAGAGACAGGAAGTGCCATCAATGGACAACAAAATGAGACATCGTTTGAGGAAAGAAGTGTTAAACAAAAGGTAAGGCAGGATATCAAACAAGAGTAAAATAATGCTATATGTTAAGCTATAGATCAGACTTGTTGACTGATGTTTCAACAGCTGAATGTGAATTTTACTAATGAAATATCAGAATATTTATTGTTATTCATTAATATTTATTTATCTATCTTGTAATCTGATTGTGATACATTTATTTTCATAGTTGTATGTTTATTTATAAATGTATATACATTTTAATTACTTATTCTGTTTATTGTGCATTACTCTACACTAGTAAAAACCAGCTGTTATAATAATGAAATGATCTAAAGGCACATTGTCAGTTCTGTACACCCTATAGTCCCTCTTATCCAGAGCAACTTACAGCTGATAAAACTTTTGACTTGTAAGGTCCAATCCAAGCCCTAATGGAGTAAGAGCCTTGGTCAAAGAGTGGCACCTTGGCAGTGCTGGGTCGTCACCATTAGTCCTCTATAGCTTACCTACTATGCCCAGTTAGTACCATATAATCAACTGATATTTGTGTTACAGATGAGCTATGTCCACACATCATTAAGAAATTTGCAAGATTGCTGTTGCTGTCTTTTCTAATTATCTGTGACTGTTCAATAATCTATATTCAATATGTGTATAATGGTTGCAAATACAACCTTTTGCTCATTCCTTCCACTGGGAGGTGCTATTCGGCTGCTGGTGTGGTTTTTTTTTCTGCTCTGCTGAGCACAGATGTAGTCTTCTGTTTTTCATAATACCTTTGCTTAGACAACTATTTTAGTAAAACAACTGTTTTAGCGGTATGAGAAGCAGCTCTATGTCAGTAAGTATTGCTATGTAACCATACTAGCTCCTTAACAACCCCTCAAAAAGATAGAAAACTAAACATGTCACAGGACCCATCGCATGCATGCTTATTTGAACGATACTACATGACAGTCCCGGTTTCTCTGAATTTGGTTATGATGGATCTAAGTGCTGTGTGAAATTGGTAATCTTTCTGGATGTTCATTGTTGAAGTCTGTTTCTATGATATAGCAGCTGTGTTTCAAAGATATCAGAATAGCTAGTTCCATCTTCAGTTACCTGTGATGAACAACGAAGGTTTTGAACTTTGTGTTGTCACTAGAGATGTTGCGGTTTATTTCTGAGATAATTTTGGCCTTCTTTGATATGCTACATGAGCACCTTCACATTGGAAAACTTGCCCTTGATCCAGTATGGCCCCTCAAGATGTTCTGGACATATCTCTATAGTTAGACCCCCTCACCCATTACTTGCTGGGTCGTTTTTCTTATTGTTTCTCCAATAAAGGGGTGTCCTGTGACGTTTGTCTCACCCTGTACATTTATAATTGCAAGCAAATGTCTGAAAATTCTGAAGATAATTGTTCTGATGTTTTTTTTTCTATTGCCATGCTAACTCCCACTAAAACTCCAAAAGTTAAAAGGTTCAAATCTCTGCAAAAAACACACAGTGCCTAGATGTAAAGATGCTGGTACTTATGTGGTACTTAGACTTTTAGTGTTAATACTTCAGTAAACTGAAATATATCAAGACATATTAACTTTGCATTGATTCTTTTTCTTCTACTTTATATTCACCTGCATCTTTTGGGTCTTTAGTGTTATCTTATGTCCTTGTGTTAGAATGTTGACTATATTGAATGTTAATGACATAACTTTATATAGTGTGTTACATTGCTTAAGAAGGAATAATCTGTAGTTTCTGTCCTGGACAACAGTTACATGTAAGCTTTTAAACCTGTTTAATTTGTGATTTTTCTGTAGGTCTCAGACACTCATCTACTTCCTCTTAATAAAGATGCAGGTAATTATATATTGTGCAGTATATATATTTATATTATATATAAATATTGTGCAGAATGTTTGTCCAATATCCTTTAGTATTAAAGGTATGTATACATATAATCAGTAGTCACATTTTTTCATACAGATTAAAAAACCCAATGCATTTACTTTTTTCTTTCATTTTCACTAGAAAATTGTGCAGTGACTGTACAATGCATGCACCATAAATAGGTGACATTTTTTAGGAGCCTTGCCTCCTATTTTTATGATTTAGGTGGGGAACAGGAAAATGTGTTCCACTCTTTACGCTGTCAGGATGTCCCACCCTCCCCCACTGTCTGATGGCTGCATCCTACATCCCTTGGTTGTACTCATGACCGAATAGGGAAATCACAGCATGCATAAGCTTAGGAAACGTTTTAAAAGTTTAGTGAATGATTGTAATCTACAATTTCCCCCACCATTTCTTTGTGACTAAAAAAACAGTCTTATATCAGCTTCAGTAAGAAAGTAAATAGGATTTGGAACACACCCAGATGCCTGACTATGATTGTCTTTTATTTGTGTGTATTACTGTTTGCACATTGCCTGGGAAACGTGTGTTCTCTGTGTATGTAAAAATGTAAACACCTCTTGTGTGCACTTCTCACATTTTTCTCCGATAGAAAGAGCTGCCTCTGTTTTCTTTGAAAGCAGTGTAATTTGTTTCCGATTATTTACACAGTTCACATGTTCTCTTTTTTCAGTATTTCCAAACAAATTGCCATCCTATCAGCTGTTCAACAGAGTGGGTTCTGTCCGTGACAGAGTGCGCAGATTTATAGAACCAGCCGCTGAGAACATGAGTGAACAGAGATCTGTCCACGGAGTAACCTCTTCTGCCAGGGCAGTTGGAACAACAGCATTTGCTCAAGTTCAGTGCAAGAGAAAAGATGACACACAGGACACCTCGCTGTCTTTTCCTTTCTCCTCTTTGTCCACCACTCCAGACAGAGGGGTAAATCTCAACCAATTATGGCAAGCAGGGGGCGGGCCACAAAGTTTCCCTGAAAATGTCAGCAGTGCTTCTTGCAGCTCAGAAAACGGTGAGACTCCCACGGAAAAAGCGTCCTCAGAGATACAAGCAGCCGAGGAACTTCCTCTGTCAAACATGAAGACTTTCCTCACCATTGAGATCAAGGATGGCCGAACCACAGCTTCTCAGGCTGCATCGTCTTCATCAACACTGGTGTCCAACGCAGTGCCCCGGATCCTCACCAGCTCTGCTGGACAGAGAGCAGGTAGTAATCTCTTTGCACATTCAAAATATTTACAAATTGTGTGTTTACGACACAGCCTGTTTTCACTTGAGTAAACATTTCTGTTCAGACTTGTTGATAATTTGGTAGCAATTCTGCGTACTAATTTACATTAGATGGAATTAGACTGCTATTGTATATAGCATACACTTAGATAAATTGACGCCCTTCTGTGCTGTAAATTCAATGTGTGGTATGTTTGTTTACTGTTAAAATAGGATTTATGCTATTGCCTTATAGTTCCCTCTGTAGTTTTAAAACGATAGGGTGAGAAACCTAAGAAATAAGATGGAGCAACATGTAAATATTAGGATTTTACACTATTCTCATGTATTATTGTAGACCTGTCCTGTTTGTCACTGCCCTTACTTAGCCGGCTAACATAATTATCTAATATATTTACTCAATTATTGCATCATTCTTATTTCTTGTAGCTGCGTGACCTTAGTCATTGCCTTGGTGATTTGAGCTTGTTACTTTGACTGCCGAAACAATGTCATTTTCCCAATTATTTGTTAGCTTTTAAGAACTACTGATTATTTAGTTACTGTTGTTAATGTTAAAAATCATTTTTACAAGGTAAGGACATTCACTCTGTTTATGTGTGTCATGATGAGATCAGCAGAGGTCTGTCATTGAGAAGAGATTTTATAATCATGCATTATGATATTAATCTCTTTAGTTGTTCTACTAAAAGTCAATTGAACACAGCATCAGTAATCAACAGTAATCAAGTCTCCTGTTATCAAATAGCTCAGTAATAAAACATATAAAGGCAATATAAATACAGGGAATTTGTAAGAATGAGTAGGAATTAGGTAGAGCTACCTTTCATTCATTTCACTGCAGATCTTGATAGAACTTTTAAAATCCTGTCCAAAGCGCTACCAATCACGTGAGAGTATCTTACGAAAATCTAACGACGACAATCTGCTAAATGAAGGTTACTGTCTACCATTTGTGAAAAAACCGAACAGATAAGCCTGTGTCTGTATAATCACAGGAAACTACCACTCAGTACATCCACGCATACACACACACACACACACACACGCATATATACGCACGTGCACACACACACAGGATTTCTCTCTCCTGCTCTCCCTGCTCTCTCTCTCTCTCTCTCTCTCTCTCTCTCTCTCTCTCTCTCTCTCTCTCTCTCTCTCTCTGTGTTACGTCTTCCTTTTTTGGAAGCACATAGCTCATCCGCGCCTCAGATGCAGTCTGGACATATTAAGCCCCCATGTTTCCATTCTGTCATTTATCTCACGTTTTTGCACAAAGCATATGTCTTCTGGAGACATCAACTAACATTCAAAAGAGTCCGAACGATGATCAGAACTGTAACCATTACTCTCTACTCTCTAGCTTTTTATCTTCCCTTAGATGGCAAGTTTAAAGATACTTTACTCCTTATTTCCTTTAACATACTGGAGCTCTAGATGAGTATTTTTACTCTCATGGCACTTTACCTGGTTCAGATATTTACATAATTTATTTAAAACATATAATTTAAGCATATATAATATCCTTCTGTTTCTATTCACCCTAGTCTCTAATGTCTATTTTAATTGTTGTTACTTGGACTAAATTGCTTTGTAGCAATTTAATCCTTTTCCTTAATGCTTTAGGGTTATATTTAAAATGTGTGTAGTCCTTTAAATAATAAGTAAGTTATCCTTTAACTGGCACACATCCTGCTTTAGTGCCAACCCATAGCTTTAAATACTGTGTTATTGCTGGCAGCAGTATGACTTACTCAACTTAAAAATAATCAGGTCATAAATGCTCAGGTCATAAATCATCACAAGTTGTACTACTGTGATGTCTGATGTCGCACAATAATGACCATTGTTCCATTATACCCTTCACCAGACGTCATCTTAAGCATTGTTTTGGATTGCTGGTTTTTGGCTTAGACTTTGTCTAAGCCAACTGATCATCAAGTGTCTGTATTCACTGTTTACTGTACTGTACTATGCCTGTAGATGTTATGCTACTGTTTACCATTTCCTATAGTTAATGATTTAAATTTGATAAATACTATTCTCGAACAAATGCCTTAAATGTAAATCTGCCATTTTTATGTGGTTTACTCACAACAATTTACTGTCCATAAAACTGAATGTGCCAATATCCACTGGCATTTCCATATATGTTTTAAATGCTCTGTTTGATATGAAACAATTTACATATCTCAATCACGTAGGCTGCTAATTTTCTTGGTCATTTTCTTTTTCCTTCCTCTCAGACCTAACACTTGGTCTAAGAGCAACACCATTCAAGGTTACCAGCTCCAGTCTCTCAACAGGATCTTCCCTCAAGGTACTGTAACTTAACTTTACTCTTGTCCAAGCTACAGTTAAACCTTGCTGTGTAGGTACTGCTGCATTTGTCTTAAATCCCCCTGTTTTCTTCCTTATACACATCATTCAAACTGTGTTCTTTTTCTTCCCTGCTGATCCATGTGGGCCAGTGTTGTGATTTTTTTTTTATGGATAAATGCTAATTTGTGACTACTGCAGTCACAAAGGCAGAAAAAATACTGCATGATCATGTGTAAAGAAATCCAGTCACCAACTAAACTGAACCGGACAGCAGATATACAAACATCTTTACATGCTTTGTCAAACATTCATGCCATACAAAGAAACATATGCGTGTTTGATGTAGTGACAGCTATTTCTGAACAAAATGATATAATCAAGCCATTTAGCAAAACTATTGTGCATGGCTACATCACTGTCACAGGTATAAACTAAGTACACGTTCTAATCCAGGGTTATCTGGGCATTTTGGTGGTCTTATACAGCATATGGTTTCCTTTCCAGTCCTCTATGCTTTTCAAACCAAAGTGATGTGCAGTACAAGTTAAGGTAGCTTTAAATAGCAGTTTAAAGCTAGAATTAAGCCATAAAGTCAGCTGTAAAATACAAAGTTAAAAGAGACTGAGATCTAGAGGTTTTAATGGAATAACTGTCCTTGGGCAGTTTACTAACTGGAGCAATGTCCATTTGGATAAGTATTCTTTGGTGAAAGCATTTATGAATGGTCAGAATTAATTATAAAACTGGTATACTAAGATAATTCCCTTCCCAGTATTCTTTCACCTGTTTAGAATTTTGTATTGCTCAGACAAAAGAAATATTACCAGGAGTGCTACAGTATGCGATTGGAAACCCTGATGATGAAAGTCATGACGAGTCAAAAAAATCACAATTTTAATATAAAAATGTATGCATTTGCTATATATTCTATATACGGGCAGCATGGTGTCTTGGTGGGTAGCACCGCTACCTTACTACTTCTCTAAAGTGGCCCTTAGTGTGTGAACCCCATGATGGATTGGCGTCCCGTCTAGGGTTGTTCCTGCCCTTGCGCCCAGTGTTGCCAGGTTGGCACCAGCTGGCCCGTGACCCTATGTGTGGAGTATGGGGAAGATAATGAATGGATGTGTAGTTTGTATATTCATAGCAGAAATAGAACTGAGCACTCAGTGATACAGCATAAATACAATCTCTGTTTCAGCTATCAGTGTAACCTGAGACTAGGGTTGCAACAGTATGAGATTTTCTAAGGAAATATTGTGGTATCACTGGCTGTGACTTGTTTATGCAAATTATTTGAAAATGGTTTTATGGTTGAAACGGTGACTGCTGGTACTGAGAGAGGCATTGCTGGTTCAGTGATAATTTTATGATGAATTTCTATGCCTGCTGTTAACTCGCATTTTTAAACACACACACACATATTATGTCATGTTTTTTGCATCAAAAGAACAACAGTAGTCCATCGTTTTTTTTGGCAGTTGACCTCAAACAGATAACTTTATGAAATGCATGGTGTTTATTGTGTATAGTATATAAATACTAGAGTATGAAGTTTGACTGTAGATGCTGACTGCATGTACTGCTGTAATCAAACTTTATGGCAGGATCATTGGTCCTATTTCCCCTCCCCCGTCTTGTGAATGCCATTTTTGTTTTGTTTGTTTATTTTCTTTTTCTTTCCTCTCAGACACTTGGTCAGCAACCTGAAGGAACTGCTTTTATACTGAACTTTAAGGCTAGAGTCTTGTGTTCTCTATTTCATTATGTTCACTGTTTTATTGCTATGATCTATTTCAGTATACGCTCCATTAATGATATACTATTTCCTTCTTCTATCTAGCATCTATATTTATGTTTTGTATTTTGTATTCTCTATATTAATTATTATATGCTATTATGTATCATTAATTTCTTGCAGACAACATCTAATCTGCCCAAGGAGCTTTTGTTCTTTTGAGTCTTGATCCTTACACAGCTTCTTCCTCATCACATTTTAAGGAGGGTTTCCTTTCTGCTGTAGCCCTTTTCCTGAGTTTTGGGATTGTGGACCTAGGTATTTTTAAAGCTGCCTTGTGACAGTGCTATATGGTAAAATAAAGTTTTGATGGCAGGAAATGCAGGAATGGATGTTTATTACCAAATGAAGTGAAGTTGCTCAGAAAAACACAAAGTATCTTAGGTTCATACTGTATAAAAGTACATGTGGGGTATTTTTTGAATATTTCCATATTGTCTCAACTTGTGGTCGAACCCTCTTAAAGTTTAAAATTGTTTAAAAGATGTGTTGTGGAATTTCTGAAGTTAGATCCAAGTCAGAGTCATTTCTATAGAATTTTAAATATTTCATGTGATATTAAACAGGTGATGTCAACAATTGACTAGAAGTCTCCATTTTAGGACATTGTTAATAAGAAAAGTTAACAGTAAAGTTTGTGAATGCATTTGTGAATGTAACACCATTTTATAGCCCTTGACAAAAGTTTGCCAAAGTGATCGAATTACCCATGTGATTATATCAGTTATTGTTGAATATACAAATCCCTCCCAGTCTTTCTTTCTTTCTTTGTTTTTTTTTCTTTCCCAGGCTTTCTTGTTTTTTAACATTCAAAGTTTCTAATGCTTTTGTTGACAAACTGGAGATCCTCTGCCCTTCTTTGTACCCCAGAGACTCAGAAACACAGCGAAATTTGCATACATTTTTTATGATAATATATAAATATAGTTTTTCAATTCAGTGTTAACTCTAAATTGCCAACGCCTACTTGCTGTGTTCTCTGTAGCCTTGTGCTTATACAGACAGCAGTGTTGATGCCCCTTTAGTCATGGCTTAATGCAGTGTGATCAGTGGATTCACCTTCTTTTGTAAGTGTTGTCCAGGCACATAGGCCAAAAACAAGTCTCTAAGCTCTAAGTTTTTATGATTTTTTTTTTTACATGACTTTATTCTGCATTGTGTTTTATCAATACACTGAAAAGATCTATGATTTTGCAGCCAGTTGGAATACGTTTGGTGTTTGTGTGCAGTGTGTCTATGAAGGATCTGAAGTATTTGTTACATGAGTAAATGCAGCCTTAGGCAGCAGCCACACCTGCTTTCTACCTGGCCCAAAGAATTCAAAACTGCTGAGCATAAACTATAAATAAAAAGAGCTGAATGGTAGTCACTTGTTGCTCTGTCCCAGATAGTTTAAAGAGTTGATTTTAAAATGACGTGATGTAGAACATCCAAATATAAAAGCCCTAATTAAAAGAGGAATATAAGTTTGGTTTATTAACTGATCAGCTGAAGTATTAAAACCACCTGGTTCATAACAGCAACATACCTGGACCCAGCAGAACATTACCCAGAGTTCACAATCCCCCGGCTTGTTTTCTTCCCACAGTGCATCCTGAGAATAACAATGCACACGTACCCGACAGTACACATGATGGGAAAGAAAACAGGACTCATTGGCCTCTAGGAAGCTGATCAAAAACATTTGGGATTTGAACTATGGATCTTCTGGTCCGTGGTTCAGTAACTTATCCGCTAGGCTACCACGGTCCAACTTTAATTACCACTATTCATTTATGCTTCTTTCTGCTGCAGAAATCACTGTTTGTGCTGCTTACATTAGTAAGAACTTGTTTCTTATGGGGGGCTATGTGAAATCACTCATCCAACCCTTATTTTGTTATAACTTCAGAATAAAAATAGCACACATGTTTATTTTAACAGCACAAACCAGCACTAATGCAGCACTAATGGCTGAGACAACTTTGTGGTGTGATTTGACCTCTGAAGTGGGCTAAAAATTGTATTACCAGGTAATAAAATGTAATGTTTCAGTTCTTAAAATTTTAAGCCACAGAAATGTTGATTTTTTTTTGTACAGGACACACACAGCATAAATAAATCTTTCAATTCGGCCACATGGTGGTGACTCTGTGAACCAGACCACCTTCTTACATCACTTCAAAGTTTAGTTCTAACAAACACATTCCTGGGTTACTTGTAGTACGTACTGTACTAGGCTCTCACAAGAGTACTCATCATGCTAACACCTGTCCACCATCAAAAGCACCTATAATGGGAACAACAGGTGAAATATAAGCATGTAGAACAGATAGAGACTCTTATGCATGATGATGAAAACTTCACTACTCAGTTTATTTACTTCAACGACCATAATAAACTTTGCTCTTATAGTTTTTTCTAGACGTTCATTGCATAAACTTAAGAACTAAAGCTTGGAGGCGTTACTAGCATAAATAAAGTAAAATAGTACTAGTAATCCTGTAATATCTAGTTCAGCATGATGCTCTCTGCTTCTACACAGTGTAACAATGCACCTGAGTACTTTGCGTGAAGGTTTCTTAAAGAGACAGTACACATGTTACTGGCCGTTACAGTGGGTGAGGGACGAAAGCAAGGGTGCCGCCACATACGGATTAAAGTAGTAATGCATAATTTTCTTTTAATTTAGCCACAGATACAGGTAATTCCACCAACGAAATCAAGTGGTGGATGAATGATAAATTATTTCTTTATGAGTGTACTGAAGTATGAGTTTTATAAATTTATGGTAAGAAAGTATTTCCCTCCCAAAACTTGCATGTAGAGTAAAGGTAACATAGAAGCATACAGTTCATTTGACGTACTAAATTGTGCTACTTATTAGTAAAAATTGAGTGCAGACTTTTGTTTGCCATTATCTGTAAAAATGGTTTGAACAGACACAAACCATTTCACATTGGTTGACCAGTTCAAACATATTGGTCACATCTGTGCCCATCTTTGTGGCCTGGCCTGGCACCGCATCACCTCAGTTGGGACTCTCTTGGTGATTATTAGCTATAGCTCTCAAAACACCCAGCTGACAGGAGGGGTCATTCCTAGCTGTTTGAATACAGAAGTAGCTTAGTTTTGAAGGGGAGTTGAAGTATGGAGGGAAAATATACAGTCTCCCAGGAACGTTCACAGAAATCAGTGAGCTCTCATGCCTGTCTAAATGTCAACTTGCTTCCACTGGCTTTTGTATAAACACAGCTGTAAGGTTGGATCAGATTCAGAGACAATCCCCTAGACACACTGCTCCATATACACACCATTCACATTTCCTTCTGTAGTGCTTAATTTAGTCACCCATTGTTTTTCAGCAGTATCAGTATAATAATTAACATCCAACTGGTCAGTTGATTTAAAGCATAGTGTGAACTGTCACAATAATACCCAAGTAAAATATAAAATACCAGAGAATAAGAAATCAAAAAATGCTAATTTAAAGTGATTTTCTTGCTGTGACAACAGCCTTTTATTTATGTACCTGAGAATCCAGATAAGATCAGCTGTGTTTTTATTTTGTCTTCTGCAGATGGAAACGGAGCCTGCGTTTACAATAAAACCTGCTGTCCAGATGGGCAGTGAAGCCCCAGGCACCCCTAACTGTTCATCCTTAACTCCGCTGAAGAGAGAAGAGAGCAGTGGCTCACTAACTGGCAAACTCACTACCGAGCAGCTGGAGGCCATTGAGGATGAGGAAATTCTGGACAAAATGGTAGTGTGTCTACCAAAGCGTTCAAGTTACGTAAATAATAATATTAAGTGTACTAACCTGAAGACTAAATATAATTTTTGTAACAGCTTGATGATTCCAAAGATTTTGAAGAGAGGAAAATCATTAGAGCAGCCATGAGAGAACTCCGAAATAAAAAAAGAGGTAAATGCCATACTCTACATTCTTTCTTGATTTCTAATTACCTTTTGTTTTCTTTTTTGGTCTTTGTCTGATTTTCTACATGCCTTCTACCTTCTCCTGTTCTCAATCTTAAGTGAATCTCCACTCCATTCTTGCCTTTTCATTTTTTGCTTTTAGAGGCCAGGTTGGGATGTACGCAGGAGGAGCTCGGTAGGATATGTCACGTGGCTTTTGCTTTTGCCCATGTTTGTGTATGGTTTGGGGTGTTATTGTGTGGCCACGATGTGTTCACTCATTTGCCATGTGTGTTTAGACAGAGTGATTATTACCACCAAAATTGCATTTGCATGATATTTGTATTACATTGCCACAAACCTGTTTTATTTTTTGCATCGTGCAACTTTTCCTTTCTCACTTTATAAGCATTTTTTAATAAGCCAGATGTTGGCAAAATGCCTGTTTAAAGTGTGTATATAAGTGTGGACGTTTCAGTTTATCCGAAGCAACATTGTTTTATTTTGTGGTCTCTGGAATAAAACATAGTCAAACCTTAATTAATAAGCTTGTAAGCATTTATTTTTATTTTTAAAAAGTGCAATAATTACACATAATGCATTAAAAATCTTTTTGCCATGTCTGTGATTGTTTGTGTGTTTGGTGCTGGTGTACGACACATTTGTGATTATTGTTAACTTCAGTCATGGTCTTTTTGCTGGTGATTCTTTCATGTCCTTATAATTTATGTTTGGTAGAAGATGATCCATTGGGACTTACAAAAAGGATTTTTCTGAAAAATCAACATGCAAAGGCACTGCCAAATACCAAAAATGAAATAGCACAGAAGGAAATGTGAATGGTGTATGCATGGAGCAGTGTGTCCAAAGGATTGTCTCTGGATTTGTCCATTACATTTTTTCTTATTTGTCTCTTTCATTTGCTATTGCACTTCCACTCCTAGAACAAAGGGAGCGGGAGAGGGATCTGCGTCTGAAGGAGTTGAGGCAGCAGAGAGAAGAGAAGAAGAATCAGCCAGGTACGGTGGTGTTGAAGAAGATTGAGAAATCAGCTGATGGCTCCACACTCAGCGAGACCACGAAGACCAGCCACTTCACTAAGTCAGGTAAATTTTGATGAACTGGTATAATATGGCGGATGACAATAGTCCTGGAAGAAATCAGTATTGGTTAGGATCTGGGACAGTTAGTAGCTGAACTATGATCTTTTCATAATTCTAGTTGCCCAAGCTGATGGTAGTTTTTCAGAGACAATACAGAACTACAGAACTACATTGCTGGCATAACACTATGAATTCTGACTTCATATGGTTGTTTTAAAATATAAATGTGAAATAAAATCCATCAGACTTTTGGTAATTTATACAGGATAAAACTTGCTGTTAATTGAGGATTCCACTACTAGTAGAGAAAATGCACTGTGATTGGACTGTTAGATACCTTTGAAAGTTAGAAGAAGGATATAAAACATTTCTGAAGCTTTAATATCCTTCAAAGTATTGATCAGAGCACTTTTAAGAAGTATAAACAATATGGCATTACTAACATTAGCTACATTGAGCCATTATTCCAAGCTGATGCTTTGGCTGCTTTAACCCATTGAAAAAGAGGAACATCCAAGAAAACTACAAACTATCTTCTGCCCAACCTTAGATGGTAAGATAATCAGCACAAATAAATGCTTATGCAACCAAGTGATACAATCCAGATGCTGTAGTGGGCTACCTATGGTACCTATGCTACCAATTAATCAATCAATCTCTTTAGCTCGCTGCACAGGTTTTAGACCAGGGGACTGAGATGGCCATGGCCAGAGCTTGTATTTATTTGGACATATAGATGTGTTGTTTTAGCAGTGGTATAATGACCATATACAACATGCTGTCGACGAACAATTTAAACTTAGATTTGTCACTCGTTATACTCTTTATACTTTCTCTCCTCTGAACTTCATTCCAGTCCATGTGAGCTTTAGCATATGTTCATGTTTTTTACCCTGTTACCCTCCCCTAAATGTGGTTTGTCAAATGCTACTTATCCAAGCTTTTTCAGGTTGTAGAAGGATCATCCCCGTGAAGCTGCTAACAGTAGGCTTCAGGTTCTTTTCAGTGTAGTCATAGTCATCCTTCTTTTTATAGCAAGCCCACCTTGAGTGTTTGTTGCCACAATTTTTGTTTGATTTAGAACACAGAAAACATTGTTCTTCAAGTCTTTTTAATAACCTGTTGACAATAATTGCTGCACATGTAATTTTGTTAAAATATTTATTTCTTAATGAAGTGCTTGTTCTTCTAACTAAATATAAATACAACTAAAAGGCATGGTAGATAAAATACATTAAGTACTGAAAGTATCCCACACATTTTGACAAGAATAATCCTTGAGTAGTTTTGACCGCTTTGTGACCGCTTTGTGACTGGTTTATTCTTAAACAATGTTTACCTGATCTGTGTCTGTATATGTGTAGACAGTGGCAGCAGGATGACCCATAGCACCACTGCAGAAACCACATTCATTCAGCGGTCTGACAGTAAGTTACCCAATGCCGTTTAGCTCTCATTTCAGCACTGTTTGTACCAGGCTTTTTACTATGTTGATGGTTTGTTTGTTTTAGAAGGCACAGTGCAGACTAAATCTTATAGTTACTCCTCATCTTCCTCCACCACAAGCAAAAAGGTTGGAAGGTAAGCATGGATCCACCATTCAGCCAAGAACTATTGCAAGTAAACCGTGTGATCTGTGTCTATTCTATTGATTTTGATTTTGGAAATCAAATTACATCATTATAAGCCTTTTTGATTATATTCTAAACTTCTTTAAAAAGTGTTGGTTTAAAATTCCTTTCTGTTTTTGTTTGGTGTTTATGAAAGCAGGCACACGTCACATAATAAGTTAAATACATAAGCTATACCGTATAAAATGCCTTATTTGAAATTGTATTTGATAATTAAGCTGAAACAGGACTTTTGGTTGTTATGAAATATATTTACCTTGTTTGTCATGAAAACAAGGATTTTCATTTAAAAATATCCCCTAATTTTGTAAGCAGTATAGTCTCTGTAGATTAAGATGAATAGACTGAATTGGTTTAGTGTACTGCAGGGTATTTTTAAAAATTAGAGAAAGGATGTGCTATGCATGAATCACATCCACAGAGCAACTTCAGAAGAGTTCCAGTTTCCTAGATTGTAAATTATAGTATGTAGTATGATATTTATAACCACTGTTTTTACCTACAAACTGTTTGTTTGTTTCCTCATCTATTTTCGTGTTTCTAAGACCTTAAAAGCCTTTAAATATTTGGTTTTGTATGGAGTGAAATTATTTTGGAATTCAGATCTTTGTTTTATGCATGTTTTAGAGTCTGTTGTGATGATATATTGTCATTTTGATTATGTTGAAAATGATACCAGACAATTACATATCAAAGTTTATTTTATATAGACTAAAACGTTTACAAAAGCTAATAAGGAGTTTTAGTTCACCATCTGTAATAATTCCTTGTCTTCATTTCGTAATTAATTATTAAATAATGATCACTTTTTTTTAGTGTGTTTGATCGTGAGGATGACTCCACTCGTAGTGGAAGCAGCTTGGCAGCGCTAGAACGCAGACAGGCTGAGCGTAAAAAGGAACTCATGAGGGCTCAAACGATACCCAAAACCTCCACGTCACAAGCTCGGAAAGCCATGGTAGAGAAGCTTGAAAAGGACGGAAGAGAGTAAGCACTGGATAATTATCAAATCAAATGTATTTCTATAGCGCTTTTTACAATGGAGCATTGTCTCAAAGCAGCTTTACAATCTTATATTATCTTAAAAGGCCAATCGCAAATTGAGCAAGCCTAGGGTGACAGTGAAAAGAAAAAACTCCCTGAGCGTTGTAGGAAGAAACCTTAGGAGGACCAAGACTCAAAAGGGGACCAGTCCTCCATGGGTGGCCAAGATGTTAATTAAATAAATACTTAAAAGTATATTAAGTTGTATGATGCTCCTTGTTGCAGCAATAACAATTCATCAGTCCTGCACATCGACTTAGAGGACTTTTATTTTTGCCCATTCCCTCATATATATTTAACTAAAAAATACTGTAAGTACAGTAAAAAAAAGTACTTGTACCACCTCTGGACAGAATGGACCAAGTACTCTGGACTTATGTGACAGGGTCAGTTGCCATTTGGTTATGAGCAAAAAGTATAATAAATTGTCCAAACTTATTCTCACCAATTCCGTTCCCTAAAGGCTAAAGGTGAGCTATATGATGCATAGCATGTAAGAAATATACATCCCATTATTACGGGTCCTTCACAGGATCAAGCAGTAAAATAAATCAAATTAATGGCATTAAAGAATCTGACAAACATCAAAATGTTATTGCATTAACACATTAGTAACTTTCACAGCCATTAAATTCATACATGAATAATGCGGGTGACCTCATACCATTTACAGAAGATTAATACTTTGAGTTAATAGAAGTCTGTTTGTAAGGATTACCATTTGGAACCTCTTACAATACATTGGCCAAAACGTAGATGCTGTTGTGACTAATGAGACTGAGAATTCATCTGATGAATGTATGTGGATACTCTCCATTAGATCCATTCTGCACATCACTAATTACTATCTAATTCCCTTTAATGGTTGCTTCTTCAGTATACATTGTTTCAATTAGCTACAAGGGAAAATAGACTCCCGAGCGTCTGCTACAGTTCATGAGGCAGGACATTAGGCGTACAGCAATCACTGGAAGATAAAAAGATGCCAGTCGTAAAAACCGAACACAGCGCATGTCATCAACAGAGTGGTATGTAGACACAAAGCTCACAGGCTGGGAGAGGATCATTAGTGATCAGCATCGTTTTGACAGACTAAGCTACACATGACCTTGGTGGCTAGAATGGATTATGACACCGGTGTGGAACAATGGCTGAACACTGGCAATGTGATTTGCTAAAATACAGCCGTATTTTCAAACATTAAGGTTACTTTCATATCTAACTAATGAATTTAGCTAGTTCACTATTAACAGGTGCATGGACTTAATCAAAGGGTCACCCCACTGACTGTGAATGTACCATGGGATACCATATCATCAACATATCTGCTTTGCCTAGCTGTTGAGGTCAGCTTCAATTGAAGTTATTTTAAGGTAAATTATTGCATCTAGGATCTACGACACAAGCAGCAAGCCACAGAAGCTGATCAATTGCAGAAGCACATTCGCTTATTCACACATTTCCATACCTGCTTAATCACTGATGAGGCAGACGTACGCAAGTTATTCGCTTAAGTGACAGTGTGACTAATCTGATCAAAAATACTCAAGTAAAAGTTGAAGTATGCCTTATTTGTTTAAAAAGAAGTATAAAGGCACATGCTGCTAAATGTATATTGCTCACCAAAATGAGAGGATATTTCAAAATGAAGAGATTAAAAAATATATTTTATTTTATTTCAATAAGCAAGATCACCAGAAAAGCAAATAAAAACTCGAAGAAAGTTGTTTGATTAGACAAATTAAATGCAAACTCAATTATCATGGT
This sequence comes from Parotocinclus haroldoi, assembly GCA_034779995.1. NCBI lineage: Eukaryota > Metazoa > Chordata > Actinopteri > Siluriformes > Loricariidae > Parotocinclus > Parotocinclus haroldoi. The sequence continues at coordinate 25,403 of JAUZST010044853.1, forward strand.
TGAGTAGCAAGTGGTGTATTAATGGGGGTGAATGGGCGTGTCAAACTGGACGAGAGTGCCCCACATTGACTGTTCAGTAGGGTGTATGGACACCCAAGACTGCCAAAACACAAGGTATGTGTCTGCAGTGTATTTTAAGTAAACAAGTAAAAGCCTTTCTAAAGCCTTTTCATTTTTTCAACTGAGATAAGAGTAAGAGAGAAATAGATCAATGGCACTAAGAGTACATAATGGTTTCTTCTTAAACTACATGAACAGTCTGAAAAAGCATACAAATATAATCTTTAGATAATCACAACAAAAACAGAATAACAACCGGATGGAACCAAAATACAGTCGAATCCGGTTAATCGGAGCACATTGGGACGCGATCGTTTTGGTCCTAATAACCGGCTGGTCTGATTAAACGAACATGCCCCGTTACAAGACAGGACGTACTATATAACATATTAAATGTTTATTAAATTGTTATTGTGCGATATACACGGATAGCGAACGTACAAACAAGAACTACTGTTGCTTACCAACTTTGTTCATTGAAAAATAAATTTGCAACCAAGTTTTT
>JAUZST010044864.1:0-25967 GCA_034779995.1 Parotocinclus haroldoi
ATATATAGTTTCCGTCATGTAACATCAGTGTCTTGCATGTGTTATTTTTTGAGTTTTGAATTGAGTTTGAATAGCTTTTTAAAGAAACATGTTCGCCTTTTTACTTTAAGCACAGGCAGTAGCTTTTACATCAGTATTTTTATGGGATTAGTAGTACTTTAACTAAAGTAAACAATGTGTGCTTCTGCCATCACCTGCTTCTGTATGTTATAATAAAATCAATGTCATATTAGAGACACGTCATGCAGCTCAGCAACATTTAAAATGACTCCATCATGGGATGCTATGCCTGAGAAGCATATAAATCTAGCCTTTCAGGTTTAACCTACCATTCTCGTGCATTTTGTATACAATTACAGACTGTTGCTCGTCCAGCATCGACCAAAATATCTGCCGAGCGCTGGTTCCTTTTCACTGACAGCTAATGTGAGGGACTGGAGAAATTGTAGGTGTGCAATTCTAAACAAAATGCAGTTCAAACTAAGAAACTACATGGCTGAAAGATTAAAAGAATATTTAACATGCAAATTTATGCAGGGCGTTCTTCTCTGAGCCTACACTATATTCCACTGACATGGGTGAAGTGAATTGGTGTGAGGGGTGAAGGAGAAACACCCCGGTGGGAAATGAAGAGATGCAGCAAGAGGGGTACAATTTAGAATGAGGGAGGACTTGGGGCTGGGAAAGGGAAGGAGGGAGGGAGAGAGAGACGCTGAGGTTTCATCAGATACTGTTAGCTGTTGCTGTCTGTTTAAGCTCTTTGGCTCCTCCCATCACGACTGGAGAGAGAGAGAAAGGGCGAGAGAGTGAGAGGAAGAGAGAGAGAAAGTGGAAGAAGGAGAGAGAGAGAGAGAGAGAGTCATTTTTGGCAGCCACCTGAGCCACTCGATAAACTCCTGCTCCTAGCAACCCTCATCCGCCAGTGAACGAGGGCGAGAGGAAGGGACGGAGAGAGAGAGAGAGAGTGAGAGACAGAAAGAGGGACAGAGCTTGTGCAGTTGTGTGCACAGTCTATAGAGATCTTGCAAAGAGGCAGAGGCTATATCTCTTGTTCAGACCCAGGCTGTCATCACGGGGACAAGGGGAGGCGTAGCCATAGAGACGGAGGCAGCGGCGACAGCTTCAGCACCAGGAACCCACCAACAACGCAGCAAAACAGGCTTCCTCGAGGACGCGAGTTCCAGGGTTCCTCTGCCGTGCCTTGTTTTTTTTTTTTTATTCTCAGTGATGGTGGACTGGATCCTCCCGGATGCATGGATTTTAAGGAGGTAGGGATGGTTCTGGAAAGGAGGCAAGAGCTTGAGTCTATGAGTGTGTGTCACTGTGTGTGGTGATTGGAGCGGGAAGAACGAGTTTGCAACAGCAGTGGCAAGATGAGGGTAAAGGTGGATAGGAACTGTCCCCTCCCTCCGACTCCCCTGCGAACCTGGGCAGATGTAATCAAGTCATTGTCCACCTGAGCCTGCTGGGTTTAGGACATGTCCCACTTTCCATGCGAGACCAAGGCATTAAGTACCAGCTTGTCCTCGACACCGCACTGCTTTTGGCTCATTATTTCAGTGCTGACAAAAGTCAGGGGGTTGCTTAAGTAAGGGTTGGTGAGGGATGGGAATAAGCATATCATGACGTGTGATCTGGGGTAAAGACGAGGTAATGGCAATTTCAAAGGAAACAAGATGAACCAGGGGCCACGTGAGGACTAAGCAGTCCTTGGTACCCAGTCTCCCTTGTGGCACCTGTATGGAATTTACCTCCCTTTGACACTAAAAATACATAACTCCTCTCCAGGGAATGATCTCCATGTGGACTGGATTTCCTACAGTTTCAGTGGAATTGTCTCTCAGTCCATTTCTGCAGCGTTTTCTAGTAAATTGGGAGCTGGCCATGAGGAGAGGCACAGTGTGAAATTCTCAAGTTCCTGCCAATGGTGCTGAAATCTGGTTGAGGCTTTGTTTCTTTCACTTTGCAAAAAGTCTTCATCAGACTCCTAAAATTTCAAATTTCTTTGTATAGACCCGACTAGCTGCATTTTAAATAGACTTTACCAAACCTTCTCAACTTTCCTTTGGTCTAGGTCTCTTAAGCCTAGATTTAAAGGAAACGCATGCAAACGCTTCAAATATCTCTTCTTCTGGTAAACTGTTGCCTTTTCCTCCCTTTGTACCAGACGGTAGTTTTACATAACTCAAATTTTCTGAGCATGTCTTTAAATCATTTCAAAGCTTGCTAAGAAGAGGTCATTCCTTCTGGTGCAAATTTGGTGTGGGTGGAACTGTAGTGCCTCTTCAGTTTACGAGCCAGCCATACAGCTAAATATGATATTCTGGAAAACCCACACATACAAAAGACTGACTTTATATAGATCACAACACCACATTTTGGTCCAAACACGCCCCTAAAGACAAACACGATCCATGAACATCATGTGAAAAGTGACTGTGCCAAGAAGAATTTTTTAGTTGTTTCCGTGTACAGCGTCGTTCAATGCCTTCTTGGATTTAAAGCATTCTTAGATGATTTCTGCATCTTCCTGCCCACCATCCTCTTGCTCAGGAGCCCCCAGACATCCCACAGTGCCGTGCAGGAGGAGGCTTGCGCCCAGGCCCCGCCAGCTCTCCTGGCTCTGCGGGTGTTTTTAAGATGTTGAAGCCCGCCTGCGTGGCCCGAGCCCGAGATCGGATCAGTGATCGGATCAGTAGCACTGCGGCTCCTGGTGGCCCCAGACATGGGCCGCGGCTCGGCCTGCCCCCGCGCTCAGCCCTCCGCCCGCCCGCCCTTGCTCTGCCTGTGAAGGATGTCCAAGAGCCAAGCTCCTGCCCAGGAACCCTCTGAGATCCCCAGCCAGAGAGAGCGCATCCGCAGCCACATGAAGATGGTGATCGAGCAGCTGGAAGGCATTCTCATCGAGCTCAAAGATGTGGCTAGAGAGTTGCGGGAGGTAAGGCTGAAGTTTCTGAGGTTTTAACTGGGTTCTGGTCTCTAAAAAGGAATTCTTGAGAAGAATGTGCACTTTAGTGGCAACAGTTACTTTCCAAGACTGTCCATTACATCAGGAAGAAATGGCAATACGTGGGTGCTCATGGTTAGAGACCTTCATGTAGAACAGGTTCAGGGTCAGTCCTGGAGAGGTAGACCAGCATAGTGTGAGGTTTCCTCTGCTCACTAGTTAAAACCTTTTATCTGTTATTATCTGCAATTATCTGAGTCACATTCAGCCTTTTATCGATCCTTGACTCATGTCAAGCACAAAAATGAGTTTCCTAGTTGGCTTATTAGTCTTGGCATACATACTCTTTTCCACTGATCTTCATTCCAATCAACTTGGCATGCAGATGAAGCTGTCCGATCCTGCTGTTGCTCAAGTGTAAGGGGAGGTCACATTAAATACTTGCCACTGTAACCTATAAAAGGTTTTCTTGTTTTTTCGTACCATTGCATACACATTTCCTATATGCCCAGGTTGTATTCTAATAAAAGACTGACGTAAATATAAACAGATGTTTGAATTATATACATCATTATACAGTTGTAAAACCAATGGCATCTCTAATCTAAAGGTGGCCTAAGACTTTTGCACGACAATGTACATTTGAAAGTGGAGACAACAAACTCAGTTGTTGAGAGTCCCCCAATGTTCACTGCTTACAAAAATGTGGAGTCATTTCAAAATGACTATGAAGCCATTAAATGAATAAGCATTTGACTTTATTTCATCAAACAATAATCATCATAAAAGGAAAAAAAAAAGTCAAAGAAATTTGTTTGATTATGCAAATGAGAAGCAAACTTAATTATCAGAACAGAATCGTGTTAAACTGGACCAGAGTGCCCCCACATTGTTCAGTAGGGTATAGGGTCACCCAAAAGTGCCAAAACTCAGTGACTGTGATGGGGCATGGACAAGATCAGGTCGTCCAGATTTCTTGGGGGATCCTCTTCGTATTCATTTTGAAACATTTTGTGAGCAGTGTAGTCACTTCATTCTGTGTCTATGACTTTTAGGGCAGCAAATAAAGTTGACTAAATCTATGCAAGGGATTTGCCAATGAAAAATATATTTTTTAGAAAAATCAGTAGGTATTTGATCTCTCAGACGGTTAAATCCCGACTCAGTCTTTAGAATTTGTCTAGGGCTATCTTGCCTACTTAGTGCCCTACCCCTACTGTGCTAGGATGAACTAAAACTGATCTAGAGGTCTCAAAATGGAAGCATTTCAATCATCCTATATCATCTTGAGCTACTTGCCTGGATCAAACCTCTGCTTTTGTTTCTTAACTGCATAAGCCTGCCTAATGCTGATCACACCTCTCCGCGATGGCTGGAGGGGTTTTAGTGAAGGTACAGACTCGTAGGGCGAGGGAAGGCAGGCACTTAATGTAATGGTGAGATAAATTTGTCATTGACCACGCGGCGGGATTTGTGCCTCGCTGAAACGGACTCATGACAGGCGGTAAATGGGGTGCATTTTTGCACCGGGGAGAGGGAAAACGAGGAGAACGAGAAAAGGTGAGCAATGAGGTGTGCAAGGTAGGACTTGGCAGGCAATTGTTATGTAAGCCCTTTGCCATCAGCTAGATTCCTTCTGTATTCAACCAAGCGCCATGGTAACAAGATCAAAAGATTCCATTGTGCGTGTTTGTGCGCGCACCGAGCGAAGCGACGGCAACACAAACGCGTTGCGCGTCAGCTTCAATGTCATAATCGAGCTGAGAAATGTGTGCGTTTTTCTCCGTCTGCACGCGTGCGCGCGCTTATTCACGCTGGAGGGAATATAAGTTCAGAGCTGTGATGAAGGTTTGCATGCAAGAAAGCAGAATATCACATGCGTTCAGGCATAACATGCACAGTATATGAACCTTAGGTGGCGTATGCACCTAAAAACCACTGGCTGAAAGTCAGTGTGTGTCTATGGAGAGCAACAAAGCAGTGCTGACCCTGAACATCAGAATAAGATTTGCTCGTCCCAGACTCCGTCCTGTCCTTCGCTGCAAGGTGCTGTAAAGCTTAATAAAAAGGAATGAATGTGAGAGAGTGTGTATGCAACACAGAGAGGGAGAGAGAGAGAGAGAGAGAGAGAGAGAGAGAGAGAGAGAGAGAGAGAGAGAGAGTAGAAGAACGAGACAGAGTATGATGGGGCATGAGGAAGATTTCAGAAGCTAAATTAGAGCAATTCCGTCCCTGTTTCAGACATTATGGGACAGCATGGTGTGGTTACTAATCCAAATCCAGAGCCATCCAATCCAAAAGCATCATTGTTTGATCACACATTGTGGAAATAGGATTAGATCCTGGGAGTGTTTTTTTATGTGATTATTAATGTTTATCTGGTTAGGTGACATCATTTCAGCACTAGGGTGACAGCGGAAAGGAAAACCTTCTAGACCTTATAAGGAAGAAACGGTAGGAGGACAAATTCCCAAAAAGTGACCCAACCTAGTTGGGCTGCCCAGTTCATCAGTGGTTTTATGGCTCAAAGGTGTATATACACAAGTTTATATATAAACAACCTTTAATCTCTAAGTTTAAGAATAAATAAGAAAAACATTTTGTCTTTCCTTGCTCCCATTATGGACAGTATGGTCGTACCACAGGTCGTTCCCTGTGTTCGGAAAATCTAGTTTCGGTAACGAACAAGAAAGAAAATCAGATTTAAATATAACTGAATTATTAATAAAGGATATTAAGCTAAATTGTGGTGTGTTTTTAAATGGTGCATTGGTGCTAAGCAACGACGCCATAAAACTAATTAAACGAGTAAATACTACAAAAAAGATATAAAGATAGGATTACAGCTCTGATTATACGTGATGCCACAGATCCTACACGCTTAAACAGGTATGCCCTATTTAACGGCCATGTGTTACATTCCGTGAAACAGATCATTAAAGGAATTGCTACTGTTGATCAGCAGTGATCTCACTGAGAAGTGGCGGACCAGAACAATGGGCACTGAGGGCGTACTCACACTGAGCCCCATTGCGTTGAACCATGCACCCCAGCCTCTCCCAGCGCGCACACGCACACACGCACACACACCCTGGCTCGAGCTCACACTGACTCCCCTAAAACATGCATGGCTGTACTCGCACATCACTGCGGACTTCGTGGTTGTACATATGTGAGCAGGTAAACGCATACGTCTGCCTTTTTTTGGGCTGCTGTTTTGGCACTCGTGAGAAGATTTTTACGGTGGCAGATCTGATGCCGTTTTCCCCAGCATGCTGGAGCACGGTTCGGCATAGTGCGAGTACTTTCTTATACAGAAGCAAGCATGATCAGGTGTTTGGAGGCTCACAAGCTTGACGTTTAAGCTAAATATGGTAAACATATACATTCGTTGACGTGAACCCACTCTGCGCAAGGAGACTCTTTTTTTTTCCCTAGGAAGAAGGGTATTGCCCGACCTCAACGGCCCCTCCCCACCCTGCAATCCGTCCGTCTGTGTTCAGCCTGAATTCCAAATCTCCATTACCTACTTATGGTTCTGCCTGCAATTAAAGTACTACAATACAATTATCCCGTGGGTCGCTTGGCAGTCGCTGGTCTGTACCTGTACAACGTTGCACCTTGTTGTTTGGTGGAAAAACCCCAACAAATGAAACCTCTGTGCAATTCCGGATCATCCCTTCCACCCTTTTTGTCGTCTCAGCCCTCTCACCCGTTTTAGACAGAGAGAAGAGGCCACGCCACAGCGCGTTGTAAAACACATCCCAAGCTCCCACACTCTCCAGACCTTATCGTGATTGATGATCATCGGAGGCAGGCGGTGGAAATAAAGCTAGCTCCGGCTATTTATAAACCCCTGTGCTAGCCATGGCCCAGCACACCCACACCGCATATGCATAAACACTATAAATAGACAGGCCGGCCGCGCAGGAACGTGTTCGATTGCGCTAACACAACTCTGAGCAATGGTTGACAAATACCGACTAGAGCAGCGCTGATGGAAGCACAGCATCATCTTTATTGCGGTCACAGCCTGGGTTTGCTTGTGGCGAGCGAGTGATCGCTCGTATCGATTTCTAATGTTCCATAAAATCTTTAATCCGTTTCTGGGTGAGATGAGGAGGAAGATATATTGAAGGTGTCAGATCAATTAGTGATAAATGATTGCACACTTTTAAGCTCTGGCATACATGAAGCCATAAAGCTCTGTGGAAATGAGCACGGTTGAAAGACTAGTGAACTGCACACAGACCCCGCATCCATATATTATGTTTTTTTTTTTTTAAGTCTCATTGCAGACCGAGTATTGACCAGATTTGGATGTTTGCTGAGCTAGACATCCCTTAGGACAGAAAGCAGGTAGGAAAGAAGGTCTTTTGCGAACTGCATGCTTGCAGGAGAAAGTAGAAGCGAAGAAAGAATCCTTATGTAACTCTGGCAGTAACTTACATAAAATAACCCAAGCAGTTGGGAGTTAGTCATCAGGCCTGCCGTTCTGGAAGAGTGTGCAATCGTGCACATGACAGAAATCTACTCCTATTTCTCCAGCTCCACTGGAGAACACACTCTGGGAGCTCAATTTACATTGTGCCCTTTAGCCAGAGGCACTTTCTTAAGAAATTTGTCTTTCCTTATACTCTATACTATATTGGTTTTTTTTCATTAAAGGGACACCTTGAAACTATTCAAATGATCAACCTTTAAAAGTTAACCTTGACAGTGAGTAGCTTCATTCATTCATTATCTTCCGCTTATTCCAGCCGGTGCCCACCCGGCAACTCTGGGCGCAAGGGCAGGAACAACCCTAGACGGGGCCAATCCATCGTATGGCTCACACACCCATTCATGCACACAGCCACACAATAAGAGCCACTTTTAGAGACCTAACATGCTTGTCTTTGGACTGTGGGAGGAAACCAAAGTACCAGGAGTAAACCCACGTAGACCACAGGGAGGACATGCAGACTCCACACAGAAAGGACCCAGGACGCTCCACCTTGGGATTGAACCCGGCGTGCACGTGCACGCAGCCTGTTTTAATGTCCACTTTACATAAATAATATTGATTTATTTGATCACAATATGAAATCATTTATTAAGTACAATTCTGCAGTTCCTATCTTTGTACCTTTTATTAAACGTATACTTACTTACTTAAACTTACTTGCTACAAATATCTGCCAAAAACAACAGTGAGTGGAAAGTTTTCTGGTTTTTAAGACTGCGATTCTCTTTTACGTCAGTAGGTGTCGCATGGGTTCAGTCGTAGTACTTTTCTGTCATTCTCACAATATACATATCACAGAATTTCCTATTATAAGTCTTAAAACCCAGGCCGATAAAATAAATAGGCGTTCAGCAGCGCATACCTGTATAAATGTGTGATCCGAATCTGAAATTTCCTTTAAAACACTGTGGTTTAGTCTGCAGACTCAGGAAGCAAATGACTTCTTTCATCTCTTATGATTGAATATATAAAGATATACTGTAGCTAGATTACACAAGTGCTCATTATTGCCACAGTGAAAGTTTGTCCAAGAGGTAGTCAGGAAGTGCTCAGAAATGGAAACATCAGTACATTTCCATAACAAGGAAACAGCTGGGCTCTGATCTCAGTATAATCAGCATGTGATTACAATCTCCAGTTACTTCAAAGGTGAATTGTAACCTGATAATCAAACCAGACTTTTAATAAAGGGCTGGATTAATGAAAAAGAAGGGTTAGTTGTAATTACTAATTGTAGTCATTGAGAAAAATACATTCAAGAAACACAGCGTGGACCATTTGGATGTGTTATTGTGGGGACCAAATGCACCTAGCCAAGATATTTGGTCCCCGCAATGACCAACTTGACCAAATTAGCCCAAGCAAAAACCCATCCATTGGGTTTTTCCCATCCATAATTTTTGGTAATGTTGTCCTGTCATGTGTGCCTCGTTGCCATATTATTTAAACTTACTAATTTTTTTCAGTCCAGAAGAAGTTCTACTCTGCTCAGATATGTTCTTCTGCTTCATCTCCACCTAAGCTATTCCATCAATTCCTAGCATGCCATTACCAAGATCACAGAGGGCAGCAACCACTTTTCCAGATAACGGATGCTATTTTCAATATAGTTATTATTCTTTCATTTATATTAAATAATTATTATTATGATTATGATTATTATTATTAATAATAAATGTTATACACTTAATATTTAATTAGCTTCTGATTATTTAAACTATAATTCTTATACATAACATTTACGCCACCCAATCAGGAAAGGTTTTTTTTAAGTCTTGGCCACCCAAGGTTTCTCCCTTAGAACGTTAGGGAGTTTTTCCTTTCCACTGTCACCCAGCCTTGTTCAATTCGGGATTTGAGATAAAACTGTAAAGGTTAACGAGAATGCTCAATTGTAGTAAAAAAAAAATAAATAAAAATAAAAAATAAAAAATGGCATATGGTTCTTCTATAATTTTGAAAAATAGATGAAGGATGGTTTTCCATGGGAGGAACTGCACTACCAGTGTCAGTGTGTTCCAATTCACACTGAGTGCCTTCTGGTTCGATAAACGTTCTGTGAGCAGTGTCACGTTGCAGATCTTAATCCAGCAAAACACACCATTAGAAACCGTGCACAATGGCCACCTTGTACGGCATACGTGTGTTGAGTCAAATCCCGGTATCTGCTGAAGCATAACCCGAATAAGGATGACAAAGTAAGCCAGCAAAACAGTAACAGATGGAGAGGCTGAGAAGGAAATGTTTCACCTCGAGGAGGTTCATAAACAGCATGAGCCATGTTCTCCTAAACAAGGCAGTGGGGCTTCATGCATCTGGAGTCGGATCACATAACATTTTGGACTGCATTCTGTATGACAAAGAAACACGCACTGAGAGGCACGAAGGCCAAGCTGGACAGAATGCCGAGTCTTTCACCCTATGATTTTTGCTCAGATGACATGCTAAGCCTCAAGGAATTCTGTGAGAAGTCGCAGAGGCTTATAAGATGCCTCAAACCCTGAATCAAAGGCCGATGCTCCCCCTGCGTTAGCATTTAACGCACACGTACACGTCGCAGGTTCCTCCAGCACGCGTCTGTGCTGGAAATGCCTCATAGTAGAAGCCAATGGGTGCTGTCAGGCTGACGGAATTCCTTCAAGAAGTTAACAAGCTAATGCTTTTACACACAGCACCTGTATGGGGCAAACCGAGCGTGAGATTACATCTGCTATTCAGTCGTATTTACACACAGTTGGCAACGTCAAATTAATTGCAGGAATGATTAGTAGTATTGCGGATGCTAATTCACGAAACTCAGATTGACACCACGCTGTCGTTGCACCCGAAAGTTACATAATCAAAATTGCCAAACCTTAAGCGATTCTTCGATTCAAAATGAATAGTTTAGGTATTCAAATATAATTTATAGTAACACCAAAATCTTGCAGAAAAGTATTTATAATTGTGTTTAAAATATTCATACGTTGCTACTTTGGCTTTGTACCCAAATCCAGGCTGTAAAATCTATGCTCCAATAAAATGATACGAAGTGGCAATGAATTCAGAAATAATTCATACAATTACACAATAATATATATATAAATATATATATATATACACATTATTAAGTTATTAACTTTTATTAACCTGTTATTATTTACTTCATTCTACCGTTAATACAAACTTTCAGTTAACATCTAGGCCACTCGAGGAGGATGGGTCCATTTTTTAGACTTGGTTCTCTTAAGGTTTCTTCCTCACATTCAGGGAGTTTTTCCTTTCCACTGCCACCCTAGGCTTGCTCACTTTGCGATTGGCCTTTTAAGATAAAATAATATTCTAAAGCTGCTCCATTGTAAAATAAATCAATCTGACTTGACTTCATTTGACCGTCATTACCGTAACAGCCAATGATTTCTGCAAATTATTTGAAAATAACACTTGTTTATGTTGTAACTACGGAAACAAAGTTTGACAGAGGAGACGTTTTGACGCCTGGAAATGTCATAATGTATACTTTCGTATCAAAGAGTTGTATTATTTGGTTGATTTATATTGTAGAGTTGTATTACAGTATAGTAAAAAAAAAGAACTGTTTACATTATTCGTATATATTTCAAGTATATCTCATACTAGCTGTTGACTGGCATTATCAATCCCATGACCTGGCATTCTTTATTAATAATAATCAACACACAAATTATTAGTCATATACAAGTTATTATTATTCAACTACAAATTTAATTCTACATAAGCTCATTTGTAGCCATGGCTAATTCTGTACTTTAAAGTATGCACATAACTTGAAGTAATTAACACAGCATTTCAAAAATTAAAAGGATAAAACGCGTCACCGTGTTGAAGAATAACCCTTTTACGCATGTATGTAATCAGAACATAAGGTAGGCATCTTCGCTAATCAACTCAGCAACTAGCTTTCGGTCTGCTTAGGAGCTCTAACCACTCATTATTCATGATTTACATACTCCTGCTCTGTTTAATCGCGGCTCTTACTCTTACGTGGATGACTCACAGATTTATCTACAGACCAAATCCATTAGGAACACAGCTCTTGGGAATGTCTCTGAAATCAGAAACAGGATCTCACAAATGCTAAACAGTGATGAGATTGAACACATTCTTATTTGTTTGAAATCAACCCTCACTCTTTCCAGTAATGATCTTATTCCGACTGTCTTACTGTCTAAAATACCGGGTCATACTTGACTCTCATCTGACATTTGAACATTATTACTATTTCCCGGTTAAAAGCTCTCACTTCCGCAAAATAGATCAATTTCAACAACTCAACATTCCTACAATAGCAGTGCAGAAGTCAGCAAAAATCTGGTGTAAACTGGTTTTTACATATAATCCAAGGTCCTAAGGAAGTTAGTGATAACAGCCAACCAAAAATAATAATACTGAGAACCATGATTTTATATATATATATATATATATATATATATATATATATATACACATACATACATACATACATACATACATACATACATACATACATATACATACAAGGAACTGAAGTACCACTGCATGTTTATTTATTTTTTTAAAACGACAACAGGACAGTGATCTAAAACATGCACCCAATAGCGTAAGCTTAAGAATGGAGTCCTCATGAGATGACCAAGACGATCTTTAAATAATCTGTATCACCGTCTTTTCCATTCCCATCAAGTAGTGGGATATTGTCACTAATGGCAATAATTCTCAAGATGGCTGTATATGCTCTTAGTTTTATCGCAAGTATATGGGAATTATCTTTGCAAATAATGGTGCTTTTATTTGTTTCAGTCTGGGAAACTTTATCACCACAGCAGAGAAGATTCGTCTCCCAGATGATTGCACAATTGGTTACATCATTGAGGCGCTGCTGGAGGTTCATCTGACACACACTCATCTCTTCCACTCGCATCTGGAGAATCTGCGGAGGATGCCTGCTGAAGATGTTCTCAAACAGGTCACACTCTAGGTTGCGTTAGGGGTCAATGTGCTGGAAAATTTAGTAACAGTGTTTAAAATTTGCAGCTCTTGTAAACTCAACAGATAAGGATTGTCGGAGCTAATTTTTAGATCAGCACATTTGTCATTAATTCAATTCAAATGTATATAGCGCTTTTTACAATGGAGCATTGTCTCAAAGCAGCTTTACAAGCTTATATTATCTTAAAAGTTCAATCCCAAGTTAAGCAAGCCTAGGGCAACAGTGGAAAAGGAAAAACTCCCTGAAAGTAGCAGGAAGAAACCTTGGGAGGACCAAGACTCAACAGGGGACTCCATGGGTGGCCTAGATGTTAATTAAATAAATATTTAAAAGTATATTAAGTTAAAGCTAAATTGAGTAAATAACATAATTTCAATCAATAATAAAATTTATAAAATAAATCAAATAGATTTTTAAACAAAATAGATTTGAAATTCAGTACTCAGTGGGAGGTCCTTGGAAGCACATTGTCTCCTAATGACCAATTGATGGAGGGAGTTACTGCACTCTGGTGGGACTGGGTTCTGTTGATGAAGACCAGTAGAGTGATGCTTAGGTGGAGGAACATCTAAGTGTGTGGTGCTGGAACATCAGCTCTTGGAGAAAAGAGAAAATGTAGTTAGTTATGGGTGAGGAGTAGAGAGTCTATTATACATTACTGATGCCATGTGCAGCATGAAAACTTCAGCAGCACTAACTATAGCAGCATAGCTGAAGAGAGAGACCTAGAAGTTAACACAGGCAAAAGGCCGTTTAAAAGCCTGGCTAAATAAGAATGTCTTTAGCCTAGACATAAAAATTTGGATCTAACTAAAGTGAGAAATTTATTCCATAGCTGGGGGGCCAAGTATGAAAAAGCTTTTCCCCCTGCTGTTAATTGTTTAATTCTAGGAACTGAAAGAAGTCCTGCTCCCTGTGAGCGAAGTAGACGAGCTGGATTGTAAGATTCTAAGAGTTCACTCAGATAATGTGGGGCCAGACCATGTAGAGCTTTATATGTTATAAGAAGTATTTTATAATCAATGCGGAATTTAACTGGTAACCAGTGTAGAGACGACAGAACAGAACTGATATGATCTAATTTCTTAGTTCTAGTTAGCACTCGAGCTGCTGCATTCTGCACTAGTTATAGTTTATTTGTTATATATATATTTACTATTGTATATTAGGGATGGTGTGAGGCAGGACCAGGGGCCGTGTGGGCCCCTTTGCGAAACCTGCGGCGCAGGAGTGAGGACCCAGAGGAGGGGGGGCATGAGGCAGGGCCAGGGTCCGTGGGGGCCCCTGCGAAAGCAAAGCAACCTCGGGTGGACGGGGCCGTGGGCATGGGCTGTGGCTGGCGCTCCCAAGACGGGGGTTACGGGTATGGCACCCCTCTGTGAAACCTGCGCCGCAGGAGCGAGGAACCAGAGCTGGGGGTGGGGTGGGGGAGGGGAGGGATGGCGTGAGGCAGGACCAGTGCCCTGTGTGGGCGCACCCCCGTGCGGGGGTGGTTGCGGCAACGGGGCCATGGACGCATGCAGGGGCTGGCGCTCCCAAGCCGGGGTAAGTACGGCGGTACCCCTTGTGTGGTAGCCTAGCGGTTAAGGTAGCGGACTGTGGACCTAATGGTTTTCCAGGTGGGTTGAAATCCTGCCTGTGCCAAGCTGCCACAGTTGGGTCCTTAATATATGTATGTACTAGTGCATATAGTTAAGTAAAGCATTATAGTAATCCAACCTCAAGGTTATAAACGCATGAACCAGTTTCTCAGTATCTTGAAAAGAAAGGATGTTTCTAAGTAGTGCAATATCATGTAACTGAAATAAAGCATTTAGTGTGATGACCTAAGTTTTTACAGTTGGACAGTTTTAGAATAGATGCAGCCAACTGGTCTTTCACAGTCTTGGGTCCGACTAATAAAACCTCAGTTTTATCAGAGTTAAGTAAAAGGAAATTAAATTAAATTCCTTAACACATTTCTCTATTTTACTGATTCTAAGGTCATATGGAGTAATACCATGCTTCCGAATAATTAAGCCTAAAGGTTGCCTGTACAGGGAGAATAATAGTGGGCCAAGCAGAGACCCCTGAGGGACACCGTACTTTACTTTAGAGAGCTTAGAGCATCGATTATTTACATAAACAAACTGGTACTAGGATTTAAACCAAGAATTAGCCAGTCCCTTAATACCTATAATACCTAGCCTATTCAGTAATATATCATGATCTATGGTATCAAATGCTGCTTAAATCTAATAGGACAAGAAAAGAAACACACCCATTATCTGATGATATTAATAGATCATTAAGTACCCTAATTAATGCTGTTTCAGTACTATGATGAGGCCTGAATCTTGACTGAAACTTTTCATGAATACTGTTATTTAACATAATAGGAGGTAACTACAGAGCTGCTGATAGACAGCTTTTTCTAACATTTTGTAGAGGAACAGTAGATTTGAGATTGGTTTTGACAGACAGAACACAAGGGTCAATCAGGGTTAAATCAGGGTTTTATTACGGCACAATGATTTTGGCACATAACCAAAGGTAAGGGATGAGTTTAAAATAATAAGTAGTGATTCTATAATAATCTGAATTAATTATTTGAGTAAATATGTAAGGCTAGTAGGCCAATTTGATTTGACACTAAAAACATCTACATTATCAATACCAAACGTTAATATTAGATCAAAAGTATGATTACAGCGGTGTGGCGGTCCCATCAGCCTTATCTGGTGAAAGAGGAATATTTCCTTTCCTGAAGAAACTCCGAGTAAGGACCGGGAAGGCAGTAAATAGTGATGTGCTGAAAACAGTATGGTTTAGACTTACATGATGATGGGTATGAAAAAATTGTGGCTACG
This sequence comes from Parotocinclus haroldoi, assembly GCA_034779995.1. NCBI lineage: Eukaryota > Metazoa > Chordata > Actinopteri > Siluriformes > Loricariidae > Parotocinclus > Parotocinclus haroldoi. Next base: position 15,291 of record JAUZST010044864.1, read on the forward strand.
TCTCCTCCAAGACCATCAGGATGAGGGTGTTGAATATAGCTGCACCCAGTACAGTATTAAAAGATAAAACTACACTGTACTAAACAGTGCGAGATTGCTGCTTGTGTTTCAGAGTAATAACCTAGCAAAGGCTGTGTCAGCTGCACACACCTTCCTTCAGAAACATCCTGATGATGAGATGATGCAGAGGAACATGAATTATTATAAGAGCTTACCAGGAGCCGAAGAGCATCTGAAAGATTTGGAGACCAAGACATATGAGGCAAGTTGCACACACCCACACACATCTACCAAGTTTGACAGTTTTATTTATATATTGGTTTTTACAGTGGAGCAGTGTCAAAGCAGCTTTACCTTTTTGGCCTTTGGCCTTTGATGTATCTTAACTGGTTTGTTCTCCTCCATAGATGCTCTTTATTCGAGCAGTTCGGGCATATAATGGTGATAACTATCGTACATCTGTATCAGATATGGAGCTTGCACTGCAAGACTTCTACAAGGCTTATGATGAATGTATTGCTGCCTCTGAAGGCTCAAGGGAAATCAAGGACTTTAAAGATTTTTACCCCTCCATTGCAGGTTAGTTGCTCTTTCTCCACTGTCATGCAAAAGGATTTATGGTTGTTTAAACCAGCTGACATTGTTTTTCTCTGTATGATACTGTGTCTGTGTTTAGTCCTCCACTACTGACAATCACTGAGATCTTATGTCTCATCCCTCTCCATCTCTACAGATCACTACACTGAGGTTCTTGAGCGAAAAGTTCGCTGTGAGAGGGAACTTACTCCAGTTGTTGGAGGATTTTTTGTGGAGAAGTTTGTGGCAACCATGTATCACTATCTTCAGTTTGCCTATTATAAATGTGAGTCAGATAACTTTGCACACTGTATATCTGAACTAAAGAATTTGTGATATAGTACAAGATATTGTACCATACATACTTACCATACACTTGACCTTAGTGAATGACCTGAAGAACGCAGTGCCGTGTGTGGCAAGCTACATGCTTTTTGATCCCAGCGATGAAGTGATGAAGAATAACGTGGTCTATTATCAATATCACAAAGAAAAGTTGGGTCTCAGTGATGAAGACTTTCTTCCCCGAAAAGTAAGATTTACACATCTTCATAAATAAAATAAAAGATCCCATACACAATATACCCATACAAGTACAAATACTACACGAACACAACGTTTGTTTATTGCACATACTTCACTCGGGCATACAATGTTCTGTACTATTGTTTTGTAAATGTATTAACAGGAAGCCTTGCGGTATCACGATCAGACAGCACTACAGCAGCAGATGTTAAAATTTGCCAAAGAAAAACTGTGGCCGGATGATGAGGTGAGCAGAGTACAAATTATATACTGCTTATAAAAATTAGGGGATATTTTATTATGGGATATTTGATTTTTTTTAGTATCCCCTAAGCTTTTTTAGCAGTATAGGTAAAAAGAACTAGTCATAATTCTACAAGACTTCACTTTAAATATTAAGCCACTGCATGCTTGTTACTGACTGAGTAGCTGAATGAACAGTCTTAACATGCTATGCCACATTTCGAGGTATTAGATAAATTATGGCTATTGTGATTAAGTTATTACTCCTGAATTTCACACTTGAACTTTGGAATAAGAGTTGTAGGTGGCTACAGTTGAGCATGAAGTACCTCTTATAGCCCCTGGAGGGCAGCATACACTGTATACTAATGTAAAGTGTTGTGAATATGTTGGGCTGTGGTTGCCTATTGGTTAAAGAACTGGACATTGCTGTGTAGTATGACGATATATATTACGTGACGATAGAAAAATGTCTATCGTTCAATATTACATTATATTGTCCATTCTATGTTGCAGAGATTGCAAGTTGTATGGCATGTTTTGTTTGGATGATGTAGGACACATCCTTTGCTAGCTATGCTGCAGATCAGTTCCCATGATGGACTTGAACGCAACTAACTTCTTTTTCCACCATCACAAAAGTCGTGGGTTACAGATGCAATGATATTTCGGCCATTTTTATTCTCAACCTCTCACTGGTTTATTTATGAGACCTGCTTCTAATGTGATGAGGGAGTGTTCAAAATATCACTAAATATAAGGCGAAATATACTGCTCTCAAAAATTAGGGGATGTTTCATTTTTAGGTATCCCCAAATTTTTATGATCAGTGTATAATTAAATATGAGAAAATAGCTTTAATCGTATTATTTGTTGAGAATATAACATATAGTTAGAAATATTTATTTGATGTGGTCATATCAAATAAACACTGAATTAACTATAAATGTGCTATATTGTGATTATATATAGTTATTGTGATCTCATAGCCATACTGGACTATGGTCAAGAAGGTCCAGGATTTAAATTCCACCTCTACCAATGTGCCACTTAACCCCCAATATTCACTTGTAAGTCACTCTAGATGAGGGCATTTGCTAAATGATGTAAACGTAAATGTAGAAGAGGCAGCACAGCCCTTAGTGTTGCCTCCATAGCCTCTCTATTGACTACTGAAAACGCTTAGAATTTTGTTCTTGAAAAGAGAGCCAAGCGAGAAATTTAGCAGCATTTTGAGAAGTTGGCAACTGTTTTGTTCTTGATACAGCTCTCATCTCCATTGCTGATCATAGGTGTTGGCAGAGCAGTTCGGGCAGATTTATGACTTGTGGGTCTAAAGCCTGTGAATTGGGCATTTCTTGATACAGAAATTCTTGGGTGTGTAGGTAGTCAGTATATGTTTTATTGTACCTTTAGGTATTGCAAATAATGCTATAAATAAATACTGCAAATAATGCAATAAATAAATACTTCAAAAGATGTCTTCCCGTCTTTCCATCCATCTATCCATATGCATCCATTATTTATATTGCTGTACTGACATTCGCTCATGCAGTCACCCACCCCCTTAGCACAAGCTTCAAAGCAAGGAAATTTGATTTGTATATTATATTTCACATACTAGGCAAGTCAATGTAATTTAACTTAAATAAAACTTAAATAAACTTAATACTTTTGTCTATAATAACATAATTGCATCATGCAGTTGCTGTCGATTTGTTGGCTACACAGCCCTGATCCAAACTTCTCGTTCCACCAAAAACCAAATTTGCTCTATTGGATTAATATCTGGTGACTGTGGAGGCTATTTAAGAAGAGTGAACTCATTGACCACAGTGTTCCCATCTTTTGATGACAACACCCTCTTCATAAAGGGTGTGAAAAAAAGTTATCATAAAAGGTATGGTCAGCAACAAGACTAAGGATATGGCATTGCCATGTTGCTCTGTTGATATTTAGGGGCATAACTGTGCCAAGCAAATATCATTACACCAACTTTGATCCCCATTCTTATGCTTGGTTTGAACTTCAGCAGCTTGTGACTGATTGAGATATTTGTGCTAACAAATAGTAGCTAATGAACGGGAAACAACCGTTATAGAAAACAGACGTTTTTTCTATTTTGTTTCCTGTTGTAGTATAAAATTGTTTATGAAGTGTTTTCAAAAAGCTCCTTTAGCTGAATTTTGGTATGTAAATAAGTATGACAAAAATAAACAAACATGCAAGTGATATCAGTAAGCAAATTCTAAAAAGGTTTTGTGAATGCTTTAGCTACTTCAGTGCGAAAAAAATCGGCAACACCAAGTGACTCAGCAAGAAATAGTAATTTGTTTGTATTCTACTGAACTGCTTTTCCTGCTCTTTTCAGGGTGAAGTGCTGGAGTTTCTAGATGAGTATCTTGATGCAGAAGAAGAGTAGCCTAATCATTGAGTTTATGCACTGATCCAAAATTTGAAGAACAAACCAATTTGTGAAGTAAGACAATCTAGCGTATGTTTGTGGTATTTATTTCAGGTGACTGGGGTCTTTTTTAGTCTATATATAGCAACCGGATGGTCATTATCAATGCATTGATTATTATTTGTTCCATGCTGCATTGCTTTCCAATCAAAGTAATTCAGAGAGATGAATAAAACTTTGTGTTTTATCTGTTTCTCTTTATCTGTTATTTTATATTAAATAAGGTATGGTGCTATATTTTTTGCAGTCTTTCTTTATACTCTCTACGTGTGGTGTGTAATACAAATAGAAATTAGCAAAAATTGAGACAGTATGGAAAATGCATATAAAAACAGTTTCTTACAGTTACTTGGACTTTTTTATTGCAGAATTTGTTTTTCACGTTAGCTTAAATGTCATTTTTTAAACACGCATCCATTCCTGCACATTCCAAAAATATTTGGAACAGTAAAGCATTTAACACTTTATGTAGCTATTCCTTTTCACCAGATTTTTGTCCCATTGTTTGTGCAAGCATGTATTTAAGTCAATTCATATTTATTTCTGTAGTGGGTGGGGCACAGGACTGCTTTTGATGAAAATCATTCAAGTAATGCTGCTGAAGTGGAGGAGCGTCTTAGTGTGTGGGGCAGGTATGTTGCAGGGGGTGGGGGTGAGGCAAGCAAACAGACAGAAAACTGGACAAAGGTGTAGGAGGGAATAAACACGGGGTAATAAAGAACGCACGGTACCGGGAAAAAAAAGCCTTAAGTGAGCAAACACAAACAAGAAGTTAGCACAGAGCGAGCCAGAGAGTTGCTTCGCGAAACTGGAGTGGCGCCAACGCAGAAAGCAGGTGATCCCAATCCCGATGATTAGAATGAAGGATAATACATACATGGTATTCAAACACACACACACACATCTAGTACACAATAAACGTAGGGAATTTCTGTAGACATAATGATTACTAATGATACTGTAGCTGTTTGTTTTGAAATTTGATCTGACTCTACTTGCGCTGTGAGCGTTTGCTCTCCGCGGTGGAGCAGAATGGTGGAGCCCCTATGTTTAAAACACGCCGTCAGGTGTAACAGGTGGCTAATGCCACGGTGGAACAGGTCGTACGGGCTATGGGGCGAATTATTGGAAACAAAAACTTAGTAGCCGCCTCACGCATGAATAAAGCCGTGGTGGTATTTGTTAATGAGAGGAAACTCGCAGATTAGCTGCTGGCAAAAGGCATAAAGGTGAGTGACGAGTTTGTTCAAGTTTCACCGCTGGTTTCCACGACAAGCCGCGTTATTATTTCGAACATTCCGTTATGCAGGGGTAATGAGTACATAAAAAGGCAGCTATCCAGATTTGGAAAAGTTGTAAGCGAAATAAGAAACGTGCGCTTAAATTATAAAGGAGACGATTTAGACCGCATTGTTTCATTCCGCAGGAGTGTTATCATGATCTTAAACAATGACCCAAGCTTAGACATTTAATTTACTGTAAAATATAAAGGGAGAATCTTTATGCTGTTTGCCAGCACAGGTTCAATGAAATGTTTTGAGTGTGAAGACTTTGGGCACATCAGAGCAGGGTGCCCACATAAGGCTGAGAAAGCAGATCCCAGCTCGACTCAAGGGACTGCCGAACCCAGTCCTAAAGCCCTAAGGCAGGACACCTGGAAACCAGTCAGCACCGGACAGGGTAAAAAGCGTAGCGCTGCTGATGTTGATAGAGAAGGTGAAAAAAGAGCTCACCTTGCCTCTGAAAATGAACCTGAGTGAGCAAGTAGCTGATGTTACTGAAAATGACATGACTGATGCGAGCAACGTATCTGTAAAGATCACAGGATTTATGGACCGTGAGATCGAATTAAACGAAAGTGTGGATATTAACAACTGTGCTTATGAAAAAAAGCGAAAACGTGGAACAGAGATGTAGGCAATCAAAGTGAAAATGAAACGGAGGAAAATAATATACAGGAAAATGTCCAAGCTAAAAATGATCCTCCTGCACTGTGCATGGAGGAATCAACATCAGCATTAACTGTACATAGTGATACCAGAGATGATGGTGGAAGAAATTTCTGAAACCCTGTCCCTCCCTGACCCTGAGCAGAGTGTCCATTCAGTCAAGGAACTCAATGATTTCCTAGACAAGACTATCGGCAAAACAGTAGAGGTGCTGGATTTCTTTCCAGACCCGGTTAAATAAATCAGATTGGTTAACAGTGGAAGACATACTTTGGAGGAACTCAGTCAAAAGAAATTATGTTGTTTAAAGAAACTTGTGTCGAAATTGAGAAATAAAATGAAAGAAACCCAAAATACCTCAGTCTAATGGCTGATCTTTCCTTTCTCTATGGAGACGCTCAGAATCGGCTCTTTAAACACTAATGGTTCAAGAGACAGCAACAAAAGAAATACAGTTATACATTTCCTACAACTTTTCCTAAAAATGTTGATGTCATTTTCTTACTAGAGAGCCACAAGTGATGTCGAAAATGAAGCACAATGGAGACGTGCATGTGATGATAAAAACATTTACTTCAGTCATGGGTCAAATCTAACAACAAGGGTTGCTATTTTAATTTCCAAACGCATACCTGTAACTAACCCTCAAATTATTGAGATTGAAAAAGGTCATATTTTAGCTATCAGAGCAGACATCGAGGGATCGTCCTTCTCTTTAGTGAATATTTATGCACCCAATGTAGAAGCTGAACGTATTAAGAGTTTTAACAAACTAAAGGTCAGTCTGAGCCAAGGAAACAATAATGCTACAGTGATAACAGGTGGAGATTGGAACTGCACATGCAATCAAACAGAAGACAGAACAGGGGAGGAGCCTCACCCTGGCTTGGTTCAAATCTTAACCAGAATAATCAAAACTCACAAGTTAGTAGATCTGTGGAGAGAAAAGAACCCTGGAACAAAACAATATACAATGGATAAAAGTTGGGAATAATAGAAGAAGTGCTGCTAGGCTAGATGGTTAGGAACCAGGTTTTGAACGGGTTTATCCACCCTTGTGGGATCTACGATCATCACTTGGTGACGATCAACAGCTTTTATTGGCCAGTGACAAACCCTTATGGCGTTTTAATAAGCAGCTATGATGAGCAGTTCTGCAGTCATTTTAAAACTCTCTGGGAAATGTGGAGGATCAGAAAACATGAATTTGAGAGTATAGCCACTTGGTGGGATGTTGGGAAAACCCAGGTAAAACTTTTTTGCTAAATTTACAGCCAACAATCCAAAGCCATTAAACAAAATGGACAGGTATGCTCCATAACATAGCCATTGAGCCACTTTTAAACAAACTTAGATCTAAACTAAAAGGCATCTCCATTCCTAACTGTTCAAACTCCTTCAGTCTCTCTGCTTATGCAGATGATGTAATTATAATGGTCGATCAGCAGGCAGATATTGACACAGTAATCAACCTGTCTAAACAATTCGGAATTACATTATCAGCAAAAATTAACTGGGACAAAAGTGAAGGGTTTTTAATCGGACTGTGGGCAGCTAGAGAACCAAAACCCCCAGGAGGACTTCTGTGGGAGAAAGAAGGCTTTAAATACTTGGGTGTATATTTAGGAGATGAATCAAAAACATAAAAAAATTGGGAAGAGTGTGTAGAGAAAATAAGAGCCCGCTTAGACAAGAGGAAGTGGCTCGTCCCTCAAATGCCTTACAGGGTTCATACACTGATTATCAATAACCTCACAGCATCTTCACTCTGGCACAAAATAGCCTGCATTGGTCCTCCAGTAACACTTTTAGCAAAACTTCAGTCAGTGTTTTTAGACTTTTTTCTGGGATAAGTTACACTGGGTACCCCAGAGTATTTTATATTTACCAAAAGAAGGCCAAGGTCTCATACACCTGCAGTGCAAAGCCGCTGCCTTCCGCCTATTGTTTTTACAAAAGTTTTCAACAAGCTCAGTGTCTATTATTTGGAAACCAGTGACTATCGCTATTTTAGAAACTTTTGGAGACTTGAATTTGATAAATGTCTCTTTTTAGTTAATCCAAACAGATTCAACATTTCCACTGACTGACTTTTATCAAATTTTTAAACTTTTATTATTTTTAAAATAGACAGCAATGCCGCCACGGACTCTCTTTACTGCCTGTTACAGGAGCCTCTGGTTCATGAGGCACGGCTGGATGTAGCAGGAAGTGCGTTCACCAGAACTTTCCTCATGGCTGGTCTTACCACTTTGGGATGCCTGGTAGACTTGGCAGGATATAACCTACAGAACACAGAGGGAGTAGCTGCACAACTGGGGCGTGAGATCTAAAACGATTGTATGGCAACTTCTACAGAAATGGACCTCCAGTCTCTCACAGGAAGAGAGGACAATGCTGGTGGAATACTGTGAGAGTGAGGAACAGCCGGATGAAGTGGTCCCATTCCCTGAATTCACACTGTCTCCAAACCTAGAGGGATACACAGGGCTATACTACAAAAACATCATGAACATGAACTTTTTTATGGTCTAAACAAATGTACAAGGTGCGTGTAAAAGCTTTTAATAAGAAACAGCTCAGCAGTAGAGTGGACACACCTTGGCGTGGCGTCCTCGGGCTGAGTGAGAGTGACAAACCACAATGGAGAGCACTCTACAAACTGCCACTGTCTAAAAGAGCTGGAGACTTACAGTGGAGAATCCTACATGGAATTATAACCGTGAATGCTTTCATCTTCATCCTTTGTCCACAGACAAGTCAGCACTGTCCTTTCTGTTTCCAGAGAGAGACTATCTTCCACACTTTTATGCAGTGCTCCAGACTCAAACCACTTTGTATGTTCTTACACAAAGTGTTTTATGGTTTTAACAGAAGGTTTTCAATACCGGCTTTTATTTTCGGTGTTAAATACGTGCAGAAAAACAAAGCTGAATGTCAACTTTTAAGTTTTATCCTTAGTCAATCAATGCTGGCTGTTTATACAAGCAGAAAAAAAAATTGAACAAGAGGTTAGTCATGATGTGCTAATGGTAGCCAAGTCCAGAATGTTAATAGATTTTCTCTTCTATAGAAAAACAGAAAACCTTTTAATGTTTGATAGAGTTTGGTGCTGCAGAAGAGGGCTGTGTCATGTGATTGATAAATAATTGCACTTTGCTCATGTTTTAACTAGATTTTTATATTTTGAAATCTTGACTATGTAATCTAATTCATTGTTATTTTTTAACCCTTGTTACTGGTCACACACACTCTCTCTCTCTCTTACTCTCTCTATCGCTCTCTCTTACTCCTCTCTCTTTCTCTTCTCTCTCTGGTAACTTTTCTTACTGTGGTGTGATAAACCTCACAGATACTCTATGTTCAAACACTTAAATTAATCTCTGTTTATTTAGAGAATTTAAAAATAACCATGTTCTTTCTCAGTAGATTCTCTCAGTAGATTCTAGGTTTTTAACCATTTATCTGCATGTATAATTCAAAGTCAGATGTGAAGAGCTAGGTGGCCTTTCTTAAGTCTCCTTAGACATTTCTGACTTTTCTTGACCAGGCGGGAGGTGTTGAATACCCAGGAAGTTTTTTTCTGAGAAGTAGGCATGCAGAAACTTGAAACATGCTCTGCCCCTGCTCACCTGCAATGAGTTCTTTGGTCTTCTTAGTGTTGAGGTAGAGATTGTTGGCTGCACACCATGCTGCCAGATGCTGGATCTCCTCCCTGCACTGCAAATTCGAAGACCTGAATTTAATACTAATATAGTTAAATGTAACAAGTGTTTATATGGGAACCACCAACAAAGTGTTAAATTAACACTTTACAAAGTGTTGGCATAATTAACACCAACAAAGTTGTACACTGGTATAGACTCCAATGACTTTAATTCAGTGTTAAAGGTTTACACTACTTGAGTGTTAGAATTAACACTGCACTGGTTTTTGAAGTACATTCATGTGATCTAAATCTTTATCACTAGCACAGTGATCTACTAAGTTCAAAATTAGTGATACTGATTTACTGGAGTTTTAAAATTGCAAAAATTAATTAATTTATTCACCAATCAACTTCAAACTTAACAGCATGTGAGTCATGAAAAGATAAAGCCAGAGAAGTAAGATATCTGCAAAATACAACATTCTGTAACAATATAAAAATGTGTCAATGCCATATGCCACATGAAGGTCAAATGGTTTGTAATACCTGAGCTCATCTGGTTTGATCACAGAGAAGTGCTGCTCTTTCTCAAGTACACAAAATGCATGAAGGTGCTCAATAAGTGGTTTCCATGTCTGACACAACAAAGTAAATTCCACTTATCAAACGTATGGTGACAATTTTACTGAATACTGGCATTCCATAGTCTGAAATCAATTCACTGTTTTCAATTTCATTTAATGTTACAGTCAGGACAGGTCCAGATTCAATGCCTTTGATGGTTAATGATTCCCAATGATACGCAATGGCCATCTGGTGTTTCAGTGCAAGGGACTTTGTCAGATTCTTAATTGAATATATTTTTATATAGTTCAATTCAATTCAAGTCAAATGTATTTATATAGCGCTTTTTACAACAGAGTATTGTCTCAAAGCAGCTTTACAATATTATATTATCTAAAAGGCCAATCCCAAGTTGAGCAAGGCTAGGGCGACAGTGGAAAGGAAAAACTCCCTAAAGTGTTAGGAAGAAAAACTCAACAGGGGACCCATCCTCCATGGGTGGCCTAGATGTTAATTAAATAAATACTTAAAGTATATTAAATTATAGCAAAATTAGGTTAATAAATCAAACAAATTAATAAAAACCTGATTCCAAAAAAGTTGGGTTACTAAACAAATTGTGAATAAAACCTGAATGCAATGATGTGGAGGTGCCAACATCTAATATTTTATTCAGAATAGAACACAAATCACAGATCAAAAGTTTA
>JAUZST010044875.1:0-25966 GCA_034779995.1 Parotocinclus haroldoi
AGAACCATCTCAAGAAGGATAAGAAGAAAGTGAAAGCTTGTGAGTTAAATATGAGAGTCACAGCAAAGGGTCTGAATCCTTACCATACCCACTGTCTGTGTGTGTGTGTGTGTGTATATATACACACACACACAAACATTAGGGCTGTACCGATGTGTCATGTGAGCAATAGCTGGAACTTGAGTTAAAACTCACTGTCAGCTGTGAGAAGTTGTTTTAAGCTCAAGGATGATGAAAGTAAAAGAGTCAAATACAACGTCAGTGTTTCAAGAGGTGGTTATCAGTCTGATATCGGTATTGCCAGATATTCAGGTTTGCAGTATCAATATTGGTATTGAGCCAGTCCTAACATATACACTTGCATGCACTCGGACACACCCACACACACACACACACATGTTGCATAGGGTACTCGGTTAACCTAAAGCATGTATTTGGACTGTGGAAACCAAAGTAAAACCACACAGACACAGAGTGGACATGCGGATTCCACACAGAATGGACCCATACATCAAACCCATGATCTTCTTGCTGTGAGTCCCCCAGTGCACCTTATATGCTTTGCGTTGTTCTTTTTCTTGGCTTTCTAGAGTTTGGCCTTTAGGATGTCTCCCTTGTTTTGAGGATCTTGTCCCTGCAGTAGTTCACCTGCTCATTTGTGACATTTCCTTCAAGTCATATCTGCGTTTTTATTTATTTATTTTCAGTAATCTGTTGTTTGTGTCTTCGCTCTTTAGATTCTCTCTGCTCACTCTTTCGATTCCTTCCATCTTATCCTCTGCTCCCTTTCAGTCAAATCATTTACTTTATTGTCCCTTCGTCAGCCCTCTTTTCACCTTTATCACTCCTGTCTTCCAAACAGTGTTCAAAATATTCAAAAATGATCAAACTTACAAGCTCCTGTCTTGACACTGATGTATTCTGCAGAGGTGGAACGTGGCAAGGGGTCTTTCAATGTGACAGCTGCCCTTGATATCACCTAACTGCATTACATTTTAATGAATGTCTGACAAGTGATGACAAAAAGTAGGGCCGAAACTGTGGAACCTTATAAAAAACAATGCACGTGTCGCTGGGCACACTGGAAAGGTGACGTACTGTAATTCCAAACTTTTTTCACAAGTTAACACAGTTCCCTGGAGTCTGAATGAAATGTCTGGGACATGCACCTTTCTAACTCTTACTAGGAGTCATAATGATCGAGTTTGAGTGTCTTCTAAACGCTGTAATGTTACGTATATCTATACATGCACTTCAGTATTCAGCTATTAAGATCAACAGAAATGAGAAACAAAATTGCAAATGTAGTTTTCATGAAAATGTTTTACTTCTATTAGGCTTAGGTTTAAAATGTAACTTAGAGCTCTGGTGAAATTTATGTAAAAATTCTTGTAAAGGTGAGCCGAGATCTACGCAGGATCGCCAACATTTTTCGCTCGGACGTGACGCACGAAAAGGCATCGTAGGGTCAACCAGCTGATTTACTGTAGCCGACGCGTCGACCAAAGGACAAACCTCATTTCACTTGAAACACCCCAGAACATGAGCTTCCCACGTTCTGCTTGCACAACCCCTTGGAAGACAATTCAGATGTTTCAAGAGGCTTCGTGCAGCTGTCGTCTTGCACCATTAGCCTGTGACTTATCTGGCCATATAATTTTCCAGTCATTTAAGGTCCATTTTGCCCAATGTAGCAGAAATATCTAATGTTTATGTGTTAACAAGGGTTTCTTCCAGGCAAATCTACTCCAAATGATTAAGCCATTGCTTCAGATGGTTTTTATTAAGTGCTTGCATCAATTCCTGCCTAATTTGGAACTTTGTCCCAGTGTGAAATGCAGCAAGACTTGGCACTGAGCAATGGTTTTCAAAGCAGGTGTTACTATAGCGCTTACCCAGTTACATAGCATTATCTTTGTTGAAATTGCTCTTATAATGTTTTGCGTACAATCAGAAGTGTAGTGTGGTTTTGGTCTGAGCTAACGCTACGCAAAACCCTATACACACTGATGAGCCAAACGACTCGCATTACCAAAATATTATAACACAGATGATCCAAAATACTGCTCACAAAACTTACTTAAAGGGGATATTTAAAAATGCTGAAAATAATAAAATATCCCATCATTTTTGTGAGCGGTATATTTTGGATCATTCGTGTTAAAATACTTTGGTAATGTGAGTCATCAGTGTATATAGTGTTTAGGTTTATGTCACATCCCGTCTACTAGCATAGTGTGATAAAATATCCAGCTAATGTACTTGATTGCCAATACTCATTGGACCAGTAAATTGACTTGCCTTTCCTTACGGTCCAGGTCAAAGGGGTGGCCGTTGTCGAAAATGACTGGTCTGCAAATCGTCAAGCCCCTTCCTTCACAGAACAATATAGGCAATATATATTGTAGCACATTCCCAGCATTAAATATTTCTGTGCCATAGTAGCCTTACTGTGGACCCATTTGCACACCTAGAGTCTTGAACACTCAATAACCTGATTTTCCGTCCTCACACCACTAGCGGTAGGCACCCATCACTGCTGACTGCAAGAACCCCACAAGCCTTGCCCTTTAAGAAATGTTTTGATGTAATTATCTAATTTATCCCATATCCAACACACCACTTACCAAAACCAACTGCTCAATTACCATCAAATTCATTCGTGGTTGTCCGTAAAAATGTTGTCTCATGTCTCAAGTGTAGACACGATATACACACACATTAAACCACATTGCTTACTAGAGATGCTCAAATTGCATTTTTCTTGGCTTAATCCAATTGCTATTTTATTTTAAACATATGATCAGCCGATGGCCAATTCTGATTTTCCTTCTATATAAGAATTAGTAATGAAAATATGGAAGGCCCCTAGAACAGTTCGTATGCATTATATTGTGACCTTTCAGTAGGGTAACTGTTTGTCCTGTTGCAGGGAAGCGATATAGGTGATACATCATGCACTGATTTCAAGTCTAATCTCCCAACCACCCCACCCCCACCTCCACCTCCGTTCTCTTACCCAACTGCTGTGAAATACTTAACATACAGATAGCATTGTGAATTGCAGTTGTGCTTACATACCCTGTTATATAGTTTACATACCCTGGCAGAATTTGAAATTTTTTGGCTGTTTTTAAGAGAATAACAAAAAAAAAATGATAACAAAAACCTGTCCTTTTATTCATTGTCAGTGGTTTGGTGAAACCATTTATTAGCAAACAATTGTGTTTGCCCTTTTAAAATCATAATGACAACAGAAACGACCCAAATCACCCTGATCAAAAGTTTACATACCCTGAAAGTTTTGGCATTATAACATACACACAAATTGATACATGCGGGTTTAAATGGCTACTAAAAGTAACTCGCTTGTGATCTATTTACTTGTCATTAGTGTGTGTATATAAAAATTCAGTGAGTTTATGGGCTCCTGATAGACCCCTGCATGTTTCATCCAGTGATGCCATAAGGAAAGCAAAAGAATTATCAAAGGATCTGCGGGAGAAGAGGGTTGAACTTTATAAAACAGGAAAAGGATGTAAAAAGATATCCAAAGATACCCATTAAGAATGCCAATTAGCAGTGTTCAAACTATAATTAAGAAGTGGAAAATTAGGGATTCTGCTCTGAAAATTGTTCAGGATGCAAAGAAAAACCCACAAATAACGTCAGTTGACATACAGCACAATAAGGAGGCACTTAAAGAAAAGTGGGTTGCATGGTGAGTCACCAGAAGAAAGCCATTCCTACGCCGATGCCGCAAAACAGCCTGCTTACAATATGCCAGACAGCACAGAGACAAACCTCAACATTTCTGGAACAAAATTATTTGCAGTGATGAGACCAAAATTGAACTTTTTGGCCACAACCATAAACGCTAGATTTGGAGAGGAGTAAACAAGGCCTGTGATGAAGTACACCGTCCCTAATGTGAAACACGAAGGTGGGTCGGTGATGTTTTGGGGATGTGTGATGTGAAATTGATGGCAATACAAATGCAGCATTTTATCAGAAAATACTGGAGGAAAATTTTCACTCATCAGACCGAAAGCTGCGCATGTTACGCACTTGGATGTTCCAACATGACAATGATTGAAATACAAGTCAACCGCTCACTGGTGAAGGTTCTGGAGTGGTCATCTCAGTCTCCTGACCTTAATATCATGGAGCCACTTTGAGGAGATCTCAAACGTGCAGTTCATGGAAGACGGCCCAAGAATTTACAGGAACTGGAGGCATTTTGTCAAGAAAAATGGGCAGCTTTACCGTCTGAGAAAAATTAAGGGCCTCGTCCACAACTACAACAAAAGAATTCAAACTGTCATTGATGTTAAAGGAGGCAATACACAGTTTTAAGAACTAGGGTATGTAAACATTTGATCAGGGTGATTTGGGTAGTTTCTGTTGTCATTTTGATTTCAAAAGGGCAAACACAATTGTTCAATAATAAATGGCTTCATCCAACCACTAACCATAAATAACAGAACAGTTTTTGTATTATCATTCATATTCTCTGAAAAATGGCCAAAAAATTACAAATTCTGCTAGGGTACGTAAACTTACATGTGTACATGTGTTCCTCTGCATGCGGGGTCTTCAGTGTTCAGTGTTCTGAGGCTCTGTTTTTAGTGTAGACTTTAAATGTAGATAAGACGTTCTAAAGTATGCTGCGAGTTATATATATATATATATATATTGGAATACTTCCTTTTACTTAAGGAAATGGATCAGCAACCTTATCACCACAATGAAAGACTGTGAGTTAAGTATTATACTGTTCCTTTTTTCCATTTTCTGTGGCCAAAAAAAAAAACAATAAAAAATGTATTAATCCTCAGTCACTGTTAATCTATCTCTTTAATGAGCTTTGTACATAATGCTTTGTAAAATCTAAACCAGTAAGCTATATTTTGGTCTCATCCATCCACAAAACGATTTATAATAACCTTTTCGATTGTTCTTGTGCCATGGGTTGGGCAGCAATGTTGTTTTTAAAGAAGTGACTTTCTCCTTGGGACTCTGCCATGCTCACTTGTTGTTCACTGTTCTCCTGATGGTGGATTCATAAACCATAACATTAACTAATGTAAGAGATGCCTTTACTTGCTTAGAAGTTACCAAGTGTTTCTGCATGACCTCATGGACTATTACGTGCCTTGCTCTTAGAGTGATCTTTGTTGGTCGACTAAGTAAAAATGGTCTTAAAATTTGTTTGTACACAACCTGTGGAATCTGTGGATTGGACTGGCTCTTTAGAGATGGTTTTGTAACCTTTTCCAGCCTACGTAGCATCAAGAAATCTCTTGCTGAGGTCCTCGGAAATGTCTGTTGTTTGTTCCGTGATACTTTTTTCACAAACTTGTTGCAAAGACAATTATTGTTTGCATGTCAATCTGTCTGGAGAACAAAAAAAGAGAATGAACATACCTAAGACCAGAACACTGTCCACTAACATGTGCCCACACAAACATTTTTTTTCTCTATTCACTGTGTGCAGTTGTCACAAACTATTTGCTTTTGGCTGTGACCATTGCACACTGGGGTACTGCATTTCCAACAGCAATTGGTGGCTTTGCGATCTTTGTTTCTTGGACACATCTGGCATCTCTATCTCTTCTGTTGGCCCTTTGTACCTCTGTCCTGTTGCTGGTTTGCAGCTTTTGCTTCTTTGTGTCAAGGACTCCCAAAGAGGATTTGTACTTCTTCAATTCCTGCAAGAATGGTTAATCCAATGAAGGCCAGGAACTCCTCTTTGCTTAGATTTTTCCACGATTTTCGTCTGTTTGTTGCGACTCTTCTTCCCTCCATGTTTGTGCATGTCAACACCTCTTCTAATATATTATCAGTGATAAACAGCTTCCATTGTGCTAACCCCAGGTGCAGGACCTGACCGACTTCTCAGTAAATTGTGGCTTGGTGTTTTAGACTGGGTGGGAGGTAACTCAGTAAGAGCCATTGCGGCTCATTTTGTTGGACACAATATCCATTTTCACTTTCTCTGACTCCTCTGTGTCTGACTGATCTAGTTAGACAGGGGCAGGTTGGTTCCCCGACGGCCTGACATGTCCAGGTGGACAATAATCTGGATCCTCTACATCTGCGATGTCACATCCCGAGTCAATCCCACCGATGGGTTTTTCATCCCATCCGTTCAGGATCATATCTCGAGCATGGTCTTTGGGTATCCTATTTGGCGTACAAGTAGCCATGATAGTCTAGATGAGAAAACATAATACAGACAAAGTTTAAATGACACACAATACTATAAATCAATATGTAGCTATCTAAGTAAATGTCTGTGCATTTATATGCAAATAAATTACTACTAACATTATTTTGTAGTTAGCTAACTAGTGTTTACTTTGTTGACCAACATGATGCTCTATCACAAAGATGTGATAAATTAAGATAACACTTACATGTATGCTGCTGTGTCAAACTGACCTCCTGGTGGTGAGACTGCAGGCATCAGATTTAAGTGGGACAGAAAATGTATCCTGACAGTCACAGTTGGTAAGAATCAAAGGTTCCCAAAGCAAACCCTTGAGATTCTGTAGGATTCTGTAGCATTTTTGACCCCGCTTATGAAAGACTAGGGTAGTAACACAAAAACTGCATTTTGTAAAAATGTATAAAAACATTAAAAAAAATTCAAATGGCCTCAAGTCACAAACATGTTTTATGAAGAAACATGGAATATGGAAGTGTAAAAACTTTTAATTTCAGAGATTTTGAAGAATAACAACCCTCTGGGTCCTTTCTGACCCCACTCATGCATCTAAGGGCTAATACCTGTATGAAAATCCAATGATTTTAATTAAGAAATACAGAATATTCTAAGGCATTTAAGCACCACTATAACATAATATAACTTGAGTTGTAGCTTTTGTGATTTATGTTTCAGTTTCTTTCTGTTGAACAGTACCTCTCTGAATCATTTATAGGAATTTGCATGAGTGTGTGTATACTATGTATACTATGCTTTCAGTTAAATCAATTCATTATAACTACAGTATATAAATACTGTAATGCAATTTTCTTTTCTTTTTTATTTCAGGTATTGATTTCAAAATCAGGACTATAGAGTTAAATGGAAAGAAAATCAAACTTCAGATATGGTAAGGACTATGGCTATAACACCGATCTGCAAATAGGCTTTTTACAGTGTTGCTGTCTCTCCTTGAATCATGGTGTATGATGTGACTGTATATGCAAAATTTAGAATGCTAGTAAGAGAGAAAAAGAAGAAAATTATCCTTATTCTGTAATTACTAGGCTGCTGTTGTACAACAATAATACTACTAATAATTTATTTGTAAAGATCTTTCAGGAAACTCAAGGAAAGAATGGATATGGAATGGAAAGAATGAATCTAAATCTACAGGTTAAAATGGCTTAGAATTGCATGACATTTCATGCAAATATGCATACAGCAATGGCCAAAATAGTTCCAGACCTGCCGTAGTGTTTGGATAAAATGTGACACTGACTTCTGTCTGTTTTATTTTTATTTAAGGTTTGTGGGCTACTGAAGAGAGACTTGTTTAACAAGACATTGTCTATTTTTGTTTGTTTTGTTTATTACGCCACATGTAATGCATAAAGTTGACAATATAGAGCCTAAAATGCCACAATTAACAAACTGTATATATAAAATAATACATGATTTGAATTTGTTGTTAAGTGGTAAATGATGAATATGTGCAATATGTTAAATTATATTTCAGGTTCCATCCATTTAAGAGTTTTCCCAATTGTTTGTGGAAAATCATGTGTTGCTTGAAACTCCTTGAATCCTTGTGTTTAATATTGACTAATATGAAGTCTGGAAAGCCCAGATAACAAATGGTAGCAAATTAAGCCCAGATAATAAATTAACATGCAGTCCAAGAGTAAACAAACTAAAAATATTTTGGAGTGGGGCAGAACTTGGATTGCCCATGTGGCATGGATTTTATCCTGTTTTAAAATTACTGTAGCATACAGTCATGCTTTGAACATTTGCCTGTTAAACTATTCTTTAACAGTGACAGATTTTCAGAGACATGTGTGCAATCATTCCACTCAGTCAGTGGTCTCTCTAACTTATAAGTACTACAGTTGTTATGAGTCTGCCACTTCCCTCCAGTCCTTTGTTTGATTTTGAAGTATGAGAGCACTGACGTCAGGAGCCAGTCTGGTCTTCCTGTTGGGGGCTATAGTGCTCACTAAACTGGACCTGTCATTAGGTGACTAATGTGAAGGACAAGCACACAATGGTGCTGTGAATAGTGTGTCTGCCCTGTTTACAGGATGTGTACATTGGAAATGGTGGGCCTCTCTTTAAACAGAGACTGTGGCTATGGAACCTTGTGTGGTTATTAGACTTGAGCTTCTTAAATGACTCCGCGTCTTAAAGTGTATTTGAACGGCAGAGAATGTTGAAACTGAAATTATGGAATCACCACAAGACACTTTTTTTTACTTTATAGTAAATCTATCAAAATATATGACATCAAACAATTTTTGTCTGATAGTTGGCACATTCCTCAAATTAAATAAATTAAATTACCTGAATGACTTGCATATTGTATGAATGACTTGCATAAGTCCAGGGAAAAACTATGGAATCACCAGATTAAGTAATTCATGTATACACAAACATATAATGGTGCAAGTATAAAAATGCCAGTTAGTCTGCAGTTGAAGGTGAATGCTAACAAACCTTAATTTGCTTTGCACGTGACTAAATTAAATTATATGGCTTAATGAGAGCTGTCAAATAAAGCAATGGACAGGATTATAACACATGGAGTTTGTCAAAAGATGTTGATTCTTCATTTAACTTTGTCTATCACTGCTGCAAGTATAAACAAAACTGGAAGGTTCTAACAGGAAAACATATAGGTAGGCCAATTAAGATGTCAAAGATGTCATTAAAACTAAAAAATGAGTGATAAAAGAAATGAAAAACAAATGCAGAACCCAAAATCCATCCTAAGTTGAATTTATTGTAAATCAAGATCGAGGAGTTTAACATATAATGCATATATCATAGCGCAGTGTTCCTCACACATTTATACTATACACAACCGCAACATTCACTACTGTACCCATATAGCTTAGTATTGAGCAAAATTTAATTCTTTGCAATTTCACAGAATATATCGTGGATAATTCTTATTGATATTTTCAAGTGCTACAGACAGAAAGCAAAAGTTGTTACAATAATACAAGATGTTATAGTAATTACAATAGTTTATTTATACAAAGTATTGTTGTTGAGTAAAATAACCTCTTTGTCATGCTGCTCCCAAGTTATTTGTGTCTGAACACCACTACTGTAAATGCATATGTAATGGGCTTGATTACAAACTTTTTGTCTGGCTTGTGGTTGAGGGCTGATTTGAAACCTGCAGTTTCTGTCCTCATTACAGGGACACAGCAGGACAGGAGAGATTTAGGACCATCACAACAGCATATTACAGAGGAGCAATGGTGAGTCTATGACTTCACCATATAATGTGTAAATCCATGCTACTAGATCTCCTTGTTTGTCAATGGTCCTGTGTGTGTGTCTCTCTCTCTCTGTAGGGTATTATGTTAGTGTATGATATCACTAGTGAAAAGTCCTTTGAAAACATCAAGAACTGGATACGCAATATTGAAGAGGTGGGTCAGAAGCACAAAAAATAAACAATAAGATGATTTTAATCTATATAAATAATTACTTACAATGTACTAAGATTAGCTGGATACCTAAGAGCTATGTTACTGTGTAATTAATTGCACTGCTCACAGGAATTAGGGGATATTTCACAATGAATACAAAGAGGATCCTACTAGAACGTCTGGACAATCTGATCCTGTCCATTCCCCATTACTGTCAATGTATGAATAGTTAATGTGTTGCAGTCTCATTCAGTTGAAAATGCTTCTGTTCACTCCCATGAATATAACACTTACTACTCGATCGCGAGTGTGCATCTCATTCCAACTTTCACTGACTTTTCATTTACTTTACTGATGAGCTTGTTTAAGGAAATGCTTATTTTTTGTAATTGCTTCATATTCATTACATTATTTATATCTGCTCATTGTTATGAGCAGTGTAGCACTCTGCAACAGTGGTTCTCAGCCAGGGTGGGGTGGGCATGAGCACAGGATGGGAAGGGGGTGGGGTCAGTGGATGGGCACAATCACGAATCATCACGAGCATCATATGAGCTGCCATGGTGAGTTAGCACGGACCAACATTTCAGGATTGTAAATGGTTGTAAAGATTATTCTGCTAAAAGAAAGAGATAAATTCCTCCATTCGTGTTTGATTCAGTGCCACCCATAATTGTATTAGTTTACATAATCTAAAGTTCATTCACATAACTGTAGTGCATGGAAAAAATGATGTAATTCAGATTTGTTTTCTTCTGAACTTTCATAACTGTGTATACCATTTGGGAAATGGTTCAATGAAAACCCATCTAAATTATATTACTACAAATGAAATGCAGCAGGTTGATTATTATAACAAACAAATCAACCACAGTTTAATTAAAACATGGTTTTAAACTCGGGATGCGACCGCAGCGCTACTATATAAAAGTCCAAAAATGTGGTACTCTAGTTCTCTCTATCTGTTATCCATCTTGTTACTTAACATCCCACACACTCAACTAACTCCACAAACAGTCTTTTAAAAGACTATTCCTATCTCAGCCCTAACCAGTTAATTTTAAGTGCTAAACGTGCTCTTAGTCTCCTGCCCTTATGCTCTTTTTTTCTTCTGCAATACAACATACATGACCACACACACACACACACACACACAAAGGGCAGCTTGCAATAGGTTGAGAACCTCTGCTCTAGAGTAAATACTAGCTATTATTCAGTATCTTTATTACAGTATCTTTATTCTTCAGATTGTAGAAGGGTCACCTTAGCATTCAGATAAAGCGTACAGATGTTGCTCAAGTGCAAGAGAGGCCACACTAAATACCTACCATTGTACTTTGTATAAGCTGTTTTTTAAGTTACTGCAGAAATGTCCTGTATGGTTGTATTTTACTAAAGAAACTGAGAAATAATGCAATTTGAATATATTGTCGTTATTTCAGTGCTAAAAAAACAATGGTATATTTATTCTAACAGTGGCCTAAGACGTTCACAGTACTGTATTTTATAATGAAGTTTTAGTTTGTTTTATCATCAATCCTTGATGCCTAGAGCCTTTGGCCTTTGTTTCTCCCTCTAGCATGCGTCATCAGATGTGGAGCGAATGATCCTTGGAAACAAATGTGACATGAATGAAAAGAGACAAGTGTCAAAGGAGAGAGGAGAGAAGGTACAACCTTATTTATATCACAATATCCATTTTACAGTTATAAAAAAAGATCAGATACTGTTATTTATTTTTGCCAAAGGTTAGCTAATATAAATCAGTTAATCAGAATATACATTGAATTACATTGTATAAATGCTGTACTCCGCTGACGATGGTTTGTTGTACTTTATGAACTCTAGGCCAGAATTCATAATGATAAATGATTAATTGACTTACAAATCATTGCATTTAATTATCCAAGGATCTGTTTCATTGAAGTTGTGCTGTTGGTAATACACATACGTAGAGCAGGTTTTATCTCTAGTAAACATGTAAATACAAAAATTTCTGTCATAACATTAAAACTCCGTTCTATAGAAAAAACACAATATAACAAAACACAAAAGCTATAACTCAACTAAATATTATTATTATTACACAATGAAGCATGGATACGAACAGCTTTCACTAAGAGTTATGTTACAGTGGTACTTGAAAGTTTCAGGCCATTGTAATTTTCTCCATTTCTGCAGAAATATGTCTACAACAGCATAAAAATTTTCACTTCTCCTAAAACTAAAAATATTATACTCCACTATTGCATATCAGTGAGTAGCAGAAGTATGTGAAACTCTAGGATAAGATTAATTAATTTGAAAGAGGAATTATTCATGTGTTTTCAGTTCATGGGATTAATTAGGCCATCATGTTAATTCTAAAGAAAATTGATCTATCAGAGTCTGAGTCTCTTGGCATTTTTGTGGAAGTGTATCATGGCATGAGCAGATACGAGTTATGAGAACCTTTGGGAAAAGAGGTGCTCATAACGCTGGAACTTTTTGTCTACCCACATGGTTTGTAACCTTCCCATTCTGTTTATACTTGCACCAAATCAAATTTTGGCCACAGCTGATTGGAAACCCATACATATGTCTGGCAATCCAGGGGTGGGCAGGGTGGGACAATCAACACTTGACCCCTACTAAGTCATCCAGTCAAGGGTGCACTTTCACCTGTGTCCAATGAATTAGGTCCCCTGTACTTCCCACACACCTGACCAGGATGAGCAGGATTTAAACAGGGCTGGGGGATATGACTAGTTGATGTTTTGGTAATTGTAACAGTAAAAACTTCTTCATGACTTTACATATGCTTAATGAAATGATGTGCTGGGGCCTAATTTCTATCCATAGGCCTTTGAGACATCTGCGTTATATTATGCAATGCCCTTTTCAGTTCATCCATATAACATTGTATGTTTTATTTCTTTAGCTGGCGATAGATTATGGGATCAAGTTTTTAGAAACCAGTGCAAAAACCAGTGTAAATGTGGAAGAGGCTTTTTTCACCCTGGCCAGAGATATCATGGCAAGACTCAACAGAAAAATGGTGAGCTTTGCTGCTAAATGTACAGCTCGTGAGACTACTGTTAGTCCTTTAAATGTTCTTCTCCTAATGTTATCTGGTATATTTCTATCCTTCATAGAATGATGGCAGTAACTCTGATGGTGGAGCACCAATTAAGATCACAGAGAAGCGTTCCAAGAAGCACAGTTTATTCAGATGCACACTGATATAATGCTGATACAGCTAGTGTAATGCATCCATGGACTTAATAGCTATCGCTGCAGAATCAGCCGGTATGAGAAATTCGTTGAGCTGCACACTCACGCTCACATGAAACAGGACAAGCCCTGTTTATACAGTCCAACAGGCAAGGTGGCAGAATGGATAGCAGAGGAACTTCTTAAAAACAACAACAACAAAAAAAAACAAACGTATGGGTTGTTTTGATTTCTTCGTGTTTGAGTTTGTTTGCCTCAGCTGGACCATTTTAAGATCTCAAAGATAGTAATTTTTTTAAAATAAAGCTTTTATTCATATTTTATAAAGCTCTGATAAGTGTAGCATAGAATAGTGTTGCACTGCCATTAAAAAGTGTTTATTATCCATGACAGTATATGACTAGAAAACCGAATGTTCTTGAAGAGCACCTTAAAGGATTTAAGTGGCAGTGACTTTCGAACAGATTCATATTTCTTAGATTATGAGTTTCTCTGGGGTTTTCCCGCTGGCACATAACTATGTATAGCACTGACAGACTCTGCACTCTCCTCAGCTAGGAGACTCAAATACAGAACATGGCAGCTGCAGAGCATGATGGGTAAAAGTAAAAAATGCGTTTACAGTCTGTTCTTGTACCTGGTGTCTTGCAGTCAATCAAAAAAAGAGATTTCTATAGCATAGGACAGGTATGTTCCGCTACAGGCGTGGTGTCCAGAGTCCAGCACAGGTCAAAGACTGCTGATTAACTCAATTGTGCTGGGCTTTTGTCCTCCAAGACAAGATATGGCCACCCTGTGTTAGACAAATTGTAGCAAAATTAACGTCTTTAGTTTTATGAGTGAATCATATGAAAACACACGTCTGCATGTTTGTTCTGAAGTGTTGGGTGGTGTGATGAAGGTTTAAAATGTCTGTAAATGGATGTATAGGAAAGCCACTAATGCATGCTTTTATTGTCGTATAATGTGCTCTTTATTTTTCATATTGGTATTATCACTGAAATGTATGGTAGTTAAACACAACCTGTGCTTATTGTTTGTTGGAAGCTAAAAGTACTTTTTACTTTAAAAAAATTACCATAACCTTTATTTCTAGTCCTAGCTCTCCAGGGGAAAATGTGGTTGTCAAAAGTAAAAGACTGTGCTGTGTGTCTGTTTGCTGAGTGAATTCATATCTTGTACTTTATGCAGCAAGTTACATAGCATAAGTATACTGCTCACAACAATTATAAAATATCCCCTAATTTTGTGGGCAGTGTGGTAGCATTTAATTCACTGATGCAAACGCCAATGTTGTATTAGATGTCAAAAAAATCAAAAATATATTATGTTTGATATGATACTAATTTTAAAGTATCTGCTAATATGATAATGGGACAGTACTGATATCCTTACTTTGACAGAGTTGTGTCTCTGAGAGCTTTTGTTGCCAAATTTCCAACTCTTAAAATGATCGGTGTCAGGAGACTAAAATATGTAAATGTATGAGATTGGAATATATGTGGAACGCGATCTAGTGTTGATTCGGTGCTTCTGGTCCTTTGATGCCAATGCTCAGAACAGAAATGTTAAGGTTTTGTTCATATTGCACTTTCACTTCAGAAATGTAAGAAAAAACACTGATAGAGTGCGTCAGCAATAAAACGAGCCCTTGTTAGGATCTTTGTTTCCTATTGCCATCTCTGAAGTCAACAAATGTAACATATGTCTGTACAAAGTCAAGTGTTTTTTTCATTTACGTATTGAAGGTAACAGCAGTAATGTTCTTGAAGAATGTTTTAATTTTTTTTTTTTGCTATCAACTTTAATCTAAAGCATATCACTCCAGCAATTGTGTTTGGATAGGGCTGTAAAGTTTTAGGCCATGCATAGCTGTGACTTTGTATTGATCTGAATGAGTCTTTGTAACCATTGTTCTCAGTATACTGCCAATAACTCAAAGGAAGTGTGGTGGTAGAAAACCGATGCTTAAAACACAGCTAATGTAACCTCTAATGTGTGATTTTATGTTTCTTTTTAATTGCAAACTTTTTGTACCACACACAACCAAAGTAAAGTCGCTTACTTCTAGATTGCGTTCTAAATGTCTGTTGTGTACGCTCTAGTCCGCGCAGTCATATAATCAAACGTGCAGTTTCCGTTACGAGACACATGAGGGCAGTGTAGCGCTTTGTAAACGCTTAATCGCTACCTCGAGATGGAGGAATTATTGTCTCGGTGACGTCAACGGACGGTAAAACTATATGAATTATATAAATTGTATGATGAGATATAATTTTATTACACATTGTGTCAACCTGTGATGGTTTATTTTTTCATAGAAGATCTGCAGTGTATATAACTTCCTTGCTTACAACTAGAGGATCAAAAATCATAATCAAGCAATACCATAGCATCAACCAACTTCGGGAAAAGGGAAGTTCAAAACACAACCTATACTGGTCTTTGCTGTTTCTTTAGTAGGGGGCATTGTTAATTATAATTATGCAGTGTAGTACAGTATTTAGTGTACATACATTATACAAAAATATTCACCAAAAGTTATTTACTTATCACATATCTATGAACAAAACAACGAATACATAAACTGTTACAGTTAGGGTTGCACTTATTATGCATTTTGACATACTGACATGCAAACATGCCTAAAGGGTGTTCTAAAGAAGTTCTAAAGGGTGATAGACCAATGGGCATGGATATTTTTTACCATGTTTATAAGTACATTCGGGTACAAAGCTTGTTCAAAGGGAGAAGACTAAAGAAAATGGATGTTCAAGTACTAAAATTCTTAAAGCCTGCCAGACAAAAGCACTAAATACTGGCAAATATTCTATGCTGATCTGATACTATTCGAGCATGTCACACGCCCAACTAATGCAGATAGCTTTTTGTTTCCCAGATTGGTCGTGAACTGATTTCTTTTACAGCTAGTTGATCAACTTCAGACCATCTTTAAATTGATATGATGTTAACCAGTGAAATTTCACTACGGCCACCAAATTAATTTGATGTCATGGTGACAAGTGTGTAAAAAATGTATGACCTGTTAGGACAGGTTACTCCTTGTTTTTGGACAATTTAGGCCTAATATGAATTC
Source organism: Parotocinclus haroldoi (assembly GCA_034779995.1). Classification (NCBI taxonomy): domain Eukaryota; kingdom Metazoa; phylum Chordata; class Actinopteri; order Siluriformes; family Loricariidae; genus Parotocinclus; species Parotocinclus haroldoi. Next base: position 15,962 of record JAUZST010044875.1, read on the forward strand.
ATATTATAAAATATGCCAGTGTCAGTCCTGATACTGACATTCACCACTGGATTGGTATGTTCTTTATTTTAATACTAAGCAAAGTTCATAACATACATTTCTAAACAAAAAAAGCCTTTTCTTCCTAATTAGCAGTCTGGCATGTCTGCCACTTTCCTCTCTAGCTTATTCTTGCACTCCTTAACTGACTCGTTCTGAGACTTTGCTCCTTGCTTCTCAAGGGAACTTTTACATGAAAGGCTTCTCTCACTGCTAGAGCCTCTGGGCTTGTCTTTGATTTCCCAGAAGGCTTTGGGACATTTTGTGTTCCAGCTCTTGGATCTTGCAGGGAGAATCATTCTTTCCTCAGGAACATGAAGATGGCAAGAGTCAAGTACAGCCTCATGAGAGTACATCCTTCCTTTTTCGACTGTGTTCTTCCAGTTTTCATCTTGTTCTGTTGGGTCCCTTGATGTGTCTTCTGTATGGAGACCTCCTTCTATTCCATCCTTCCTTAGAAATTCTTTCTTAACATCAGTTCTCTCATTCTGATGTTGTTCTTGCCTGTCTTCTTGAGGTCTCTCATATAGTCTACTCCCCTCTGTGCTGTGAGTGCTTGGAATATGATTTGCAAACGTCCTATCAGAGTAAGTGGCCTCATTATATTCACTAGGTTTAATAATGTGAATATCTGGAGGTGGTTTGCCAAATATGCTGTGCTGAACTTTATACTCAGGGCCAGAACTCCACCGTCTGACAGTCTCCCACTGTATTAAATCTTCATTACTAGTTGAACTGAACAAACTGGTGCTTCTAGCCCTTTGTAAATTTGGTGACATACTAAGATCCACTGATTGATAATATCTTAATGTTTTTACCTTTTCTGAAGAAAATGAGAAGGAAGACTTATGTTGATGAGCTCCAAGCAATGACTGATCCAGACATTCAGCTTTCTCATTACAAGTGGATATACAGATATCCACAGCTGAGCTTTTGTTTTTCTTCAGTCCCGGAACCACCATCTCAGAACTTGCCTCTTCTCTTTCCTCAGTGGATGGACAATCATCCAAATAGTAGCGATGGAGGCTGTATTCATCACCACTGTTAACGCTGCTAGTGCGGAGGAGAGATGAGGGGTTGCACACAGAGGATGCCCCTGAGCATGTTCTGCTCAATTCTGTGTGGTCAATCCCAGCCAACTTCTCCAAAGCATTAGTTATGCGAGTGTACATGTCCTCCAGCTGTGCCAGCCTTAGATCCACCATCTGCAGGGAAGCCTTCATGTTGTTCTCTCTCTCGTTGACCTCCTCCAGGCGCATTGACATGTTTTCCACTCTGACAAGTCAGAAACAAAGACTTATGTTTCTAAAAAAAAGTGCAGTTTGTGACTTGTATCCAGCTCTTGAAACAGCTTAGTCATAGTCAGCTGATATTGAACTAGTCTCAACGTTTTCAATATCTATTCATACAAGGTCGTAAGAACGCTGTTTATGAGATGTTTGAATGAGAGTACTACTTGAATTTGCATTTCACTGTCACAAAATGTTTTAATATATTTAACCCAGTCCAGCAGGAGGTAAAATACTTTTATAACTGCAACAAATTCCCTTAACAAATATATACTAGATAATCTAAAAACCTCCATGACTAAAATCCTTCACAGAATATTTAGTTCGTACCGTTCGAATGTCACCTTAATCCTTTCATCGTTTGAGGACTGCTGTTCATCTTCTTTTTCTCTGAAGTACTCTTCTACACACTGCTCCTCAAACTCATACAGACACTTCAGCTCCTCAGCATTCAGAATCAGCTCTGTAGTACAGGTATTTAAGGACACCATTTAGTTTGACAGATGTGTTATCTGCACACCTGTTCCAGGGTGCTTTTTAAAACATTGTTCTAAATAAGTTGGGATAATTGGTAATTAAGCAGCCACTAATCAAGTATGCAGTACACAATTGTCTTAGACAAAAAATCTTTAGTCAATTATTTGACGACACAATAGACTAGTTAGTTAGTTAGCCTAGTTAGTTGGCTAATAGATAGTTCATGAATACCATAGAAATATTGTATTACTCCTCCATTCAATATCTAGTTAAAGATATAAGAAATAATAAATGTCATATTTTAAAGTTCATTAATTGAACTACTATTAGACTTCCATTGTATATGTCTTTGAAAATAAGCATTATTCTTTTAAATACACATTTTTATCACACGTGGAATTTTTTTGTGTTCAGTGTAGTGAATAAATACCGTTATGAGAGTCAATATGGTTCACTAATTCAGAAGGATTCATTTCAAGGATTATTTCAATGACTGTCTCCAAAACCACAAAAGTATTGCATTTAGATAATTTTCTAGATTGCAAATACTTAATATCTGTTGATTCCTATTAAACTCACTCAGGCCTTTGTCTCTCTCATCCAGTTCTCCTTCTCTTTTCTTGCCGCAGCGGCAGCAGAGCTGTTTAATGAGGATGTAGAGGTGGCTGAAGATGATGAGAGGGGGAGGAAGGACTGGTCTGTCATGGAAAGTCATGATCAGCTGATAGCGCTGGAACTTCCACACCTGGTTAGAGATGGACTTTACTTCAAAAAATGTGTTGCTGTAAGGGATATAAATTAAATAATTAATTATGATGGTAATGGTAATGATGTATAATTTTGCTATTAATGAAACATTTCATACACCTACTTGAACACTGCAATAAGCAAGTTGACAAGGAGGATATTAGCCACCAATAAATAGCAGGCCATGATGGCTGGAGTAAGCCAGGCACCAGGAATGCAGGGGGGAAGTTTCTTTCCATCCTCATCATACATATTATCTCCACAAGGTGCTGAGAAAAGGCTTTGTATTACACACTGGCACTAACTGCATACTCAGAGTAAAAGGGCATTAAATATGTTAATGTAAATTTACTTACGATTTATTTCCATTGCATAAACTGCAAAACATTTTAGAGAGATTATTGTGTAAAGACAGAAAAAGAAAAGGGTCAGCAAAGTATGTTCAATATAATAATAAATAAATAACACATAAATATTGTTTACAATACACCCTGTGTAGCAGTTCTAAAAAAGATATTTGCTTGGACTAATTATTAAATATGTTGGAAATATAAAATGTATAACAATATATTTTGTATACAAAATATACAGCACCAAGAAACAGTTTAAACAAATAGTACAAAAACAACCACAAATCCAGGCCAATGTATTTAATGTTTTGTCTGGTCAATTCCAATTAATTTGTTAATAAATATCTATTCCTGCATTTAAGGTATACAGCACCTTACTGTACATTTGGGACAATAAAGCATTTACCATTTTGTAATATTGCCATTCTTTCTCACAATACCTAAAAGATATTTTAGCATGAAGCAATTAAGTGTTTCAAGTATATTTTTTTCATTTTTCTTCTGCAAAATAAAATAAATGGCAAGTTCTCTACAAATTCTTGATTGGGGACAGGCAGGACTGCACGCAGACCATTCCAGTACCCATGCCCTTATCTTCTTCAGTCATGTCTTTGTAATGTGTGCAGCATGTGGTTTTGCAGTGTCTTGTTGAAAAATGCATGGACATCTCTGAAAATAATGACTTCTTCAAGGTAGAATGTTTCTCCAAGATCACTTTGTATTTTTCTGCATAAATGCTGCCATCACAGAAGTGTAAATGACCTTTGTTTGTGGTTATATCAGCTGTTCTATCAGCTATTTTTTTCAGATACTTTGACAAAAGATGGTTTGCACTGTAGAGGCATAAATAATGCAAATACCTTCCAGTCTTTCTCTGAACATTGTTGAAACATTGCTTGAAAATGTCATAATCCTGGAGGCACAGAGTGCAAGGCAGGAACAACCCTATACAGGGCACCAATGCATCTTACAGATACACTCACACATTTATGCACATACTTCTACACTAAGGGCACTTTAGAAATAACAATTAGCCTAACATTGGGTGTGTCTTTGAAATGTGGGAGGAAACCAGAGTACCTGGAGTAAACCCACGCGGACACGGAGGACATGCAAACTCCAAACATGTGGGTCAAAGGTCGGGATCTAACCCAAGATGCTGGAGCTAACCACTGCGTGCCACCAAAACTTTATTCATTTATTTGAACCTCGTTACTAGCCCTGTATTGCCCCGTCCCAGCTATTTTTTTGGAATGTGTTGCAGGCCTGAAATGCAGAAATGGATGTATTTTAATTCATGAAATAAAGTTCATCAGGAAAAAAAACCCCTGAAATGAAAATGTAAGACGCATTGAATTTTGCATTTACATTTCCTATACTTCTCCAGCTTTTTGGATTTGTGGATGTACATTGCTCATGAGCATATAATGTAATGATTATGTAGTAATGAAGTAACTGAGTAAAAGATGTTATTATAAGAATATTATAATTATATAATAATAGTGTTATTATTTGATTTATCTCTAGCAGTTAATACATAAACAATATACACTGGCATATATGTGCAAGAAAATTGTACTTATAAAGGAGCTGGATAAAATTAACTATTTTTATTTTTTAAACTGTAAAATGCCTAACTGTTTAGTTCTATTTGGTACTAAAATGTGCACATTTACACCACAAAGCTCTATATTGCTGATATTGAGTCACTTACAATTCACCAATTTAAATCAAATACCACACAAGAACTAATCTACCTATAAACACCAGTGCAACATATATTACTCAAATTCTTAAACTGGGTAATACACAGGTATGGTAAGACTGACAGGGTTGAATATCTACCCTTTAGGTTAGGAAACACAATCTTACTATCAATTCTAGTCTTACGGTCTATTGAGTCCGCAAACACCTCTCCATAGATCATCCAGTAAGGCATATAGAAAATGTTTCGGGCCAGACGCCAGGTGGGCTCCTCGTCTGGGTGGAGGATGGCCTGCCGTGCTACCCCAAAGCTCATGAGAACCACCAGCATGATTACCACAAAGTATAACATATCAATCATCTGTAAATCAAAACATCTGTGTTAAAAATCTCCAGTCCCTGAAGGGGGCTTTTTTTTACTATTTAGGCAGCCTTTTACAACTTTTAAATTGTATAAAAATAGTATATTGTACACAAAGTCTAACAATGAAAAGGAAAAAAAACAGCTAACATATACCTTTCAAAATAAACACAGAAAAAAACAGCTTTTGTTACTTGCCATCTTTCCAATCATCATGACATAGGGTCCAAGGTACTTGTTAACCCCAAAAATATCCAGCACACGGATGTACCAGAAGATAATATCCACACAGTAAATAACCCGGCCATAGCCCATGTACGGCTCAGGCTCAAGTCTGAGGAGGAGGCCAAGCAGAAATGTGGAGATTGCCACCAGATCTGTGATGTTCCAGTACTCCTCCAGCCAAACATTAATTTTCTGCTTGATCTTACCAGGCTCTGACATCAGGATCTAAAATAGACCAGAACATTAATTGGCTCCATTGAATATATTTTCCTTCTATTTTCCTTTATTAATTTTAGTTCTTTATAGTTGACCCCTCATCTCACATGAGAAACATGGTGGTATTGTTCAGTTTATAAAGGATGATAGAGAGATGGTATATAACAAATGTCATATTGGATTTGCAGGTCTTTCATTTAGTTTAGAATTTCTTTTTTCTTACATGCACCAATCGCCAGAGAGATGCTCTGCACTGGATTTAGCTAATGAGCAAAATTTAATTTGCAGTCCCTGGGCAGGTAAACAAACAACAAATATTTAAATTGCATTATGCCCCTGTAGACCTAAACACATGCAAAACACACACACATTATTAAGCATACATGCAATCTCTAAAACTGTTATAACATTAACAGTGTCTGATTGGGTTACTGAAAACATGGTTGAGATTTTCAAATCCATTTCTTTTTTCACAGGAACATCTTCACATTAATTTACAGATCTATAGGTATGGAATTCCATTGCCTTTAACATGCAAATCCTACCTTAAATGCTACCTATCTCAGTAACGTTACAGTTAAACTAACAAAATGAATAGTAACACTAGCTCTCCAAATCCCTTCCTCCAAACAGAAGAAGAGTTAATATATGGTTATTGCTCATGCGCATTGATGAGCATGGAAGACCTAAAACTTCAAGTCAGCATTGATGAATTAGTCTTTAATATCACAGATGTTCAACTGAATCAACCCAGGTAACTTCATTAATATTTTGTGGGCTTTAGTTGTTCGTTTTAATTAAGGATTTAATCTCACCTGTCGAAACTTCTCAACACCCAGCGTCAGTATGTAGGAGATGACCAGCCATTCTTGTATTGATGGCCAGCGCTCCATCTTCACCAGAACAATATAATTGTACAGCATAAGATAGCCAAGGTAGGAGATCTGTCCCAAATACATCAGACATTACAAATACATAAGAATGTGAAGTGTTAAACAGTAATGTAATGTTCATATTAGTGCTAATAAAGGTAGGGAACACAATACTAACAGTATTAAACCAAAACTTAGTGAAAGGGGCATTGTAGAACTCATAGATTCTCCTTCCAATTGGTACACGACTTTGTTTCTTGTTTCCTTCTTCTTCATCCCCTTTTTTGGAGTGTGTGTCTGTGCTGGTATCCTGGAAAAATGAGTCATAGCCAATGGTTACCTTTTCTGAAACTGCAAGGGGACTTCACAATTACTTGGTCTTATTTATAATTACTACTTCTAAGAAAGACTTTATTATTTATTATAATAAGAACGTTTCACAGTATATTTGTCTGTCTAAACATTCCAATAGTTAAAAGAAAAGCAGTTTAGCTACCCTGCTGGCTTTATTGTCATCATCCTTGTCCTTGCTATCTGCTTTTTCTTCAGAACCCTGATTAGTATCATCACTCACACGGAAATCCAGAAGAAGGATTGAAGGAGGGAAGATGATGCCAACGATCACCTGGACATATGAGGGTTTGAAAGTGTCAGATTGATTAAAGTATTGCAAGCAAATACCTATATATCTAGTTCATGTTATTGTGTTCTAGGCCATGTACAATGTATAATCATGTTAAGGCACTGAGCATATAGCTGTAAAAATATTACTAATTGTAAAATTCAAGGCAATCATTTTGAAATGTAAGTATGGAAGAGCAGAAATGAAATGACCTTAAGTCCTGGGTTTTTGCCCACCCTTAAGCAGCCCATCCACATATCAGTGAGAAGCATCTGGCTGCAGGTGTGGGCAATGAAGTCTCTGTGCTTGGCAGCCACAGCCAGTTTAAGACATGTGGAGTTGCTCCAGTTCTTAAGCTCATAGGTCAACAGCTTCATGGCTACTTGTTCATCATGTTTGTATGCCTGGTCCAGAAGCTCGTAGGCTAAAGCTCCAAATTCCCTGATAGCGAAATGATGTAAATAAATATGAAATTAAAAATAAATAAAAAATATTAAATTAAAATATGAAAATAAATTATATATCTACTTCTGTAATTGTTGTTGTACTATACTATTTGTGAAATACATTATTATAATATACACTAAGAAATTACCTTCCTTATGTAATCCATAGTATATATAAACTGGGTGGCGCTATTGCACTAAGGCAGCAAGGCAGATGAAAATTTGAGATACATAATGTTTATTTAAACTCTTCTCAAACAAAAAAAGAATGTGTTATGCTGTCCAGTCAGCTGTAAAATAATAATATTTGATTACATATGATATTGTAGCAAGTTCTGCAGTGTTCTGCAAGTTCTTAAGTGAATATTCCAACAAGGCAGACTAAAGTCAAATCTAGCAAGCTATTGTCTTGCTTCTTAAATGGTTGGTCTTTTTAAAAATACATTTGTTTATTATCTAGATCTGTTACATTACACATTTATAATATTTTTGACAAGACAATTAAATGTTTTTGTTTGTAAAGTGTTCCTGGACACCCTTTGGTCATTATTTGGGTTAGGGCTGTACCTGCTCTACTATCATGGAGTCTTACAAATTAATGTCTTTCGTTAGAGCACAATCAGGTTTCCTTTTTTCTATGTAAGATTAAGGACATATTGTGTTGACCTACACTTGCACCACAGGTACTCACTTTGAGTTGTTGTCTAGGTCCTGAGAAATATCTTCCACCAACTCACTCACTGAGGATTCATGAGCCATGGCTTTATACAGCTTACATGCCACCAGGGCTTTAGCCATGGCCTCCTCTCCTCTCTTCCACAAAAACAGAGCCATCTTCTGCCTCCTGGTTAGCACTGCCCAAACGATCAGCTCATGGAACGGGTACTGGAAACGGCTAACTTCAGGGTCATCCAAATCAACATCTACCTCCTCTTCTTTTTTTTTCTTCTTCTTCTTGCCTTTCAGATTTGGTTCATCATCCTAGCGATATTGGTGATAAGTCATTAATTTCTCCTACAACAATAACTTAATATCATATAATTATTATATAGTAAACTTACCTCCATGCCTAGGAGTTTTAGAGCTTTTGGCTAAAAATATGAAGATTATTATGTTAGTAAGAATCTTGCGTGTTAACAGTGTCTGTATTACTAATGTAGACACATGCAGCTCTTACCCTTTTAAGACCATAAAGGTTGTTGTAAAGAGAGCGAAAACTTTTCCTTGTGTAGTTAGAGCGGTAGGCTCCTCCCATGAGGTACTCCACTACCAAGCCAATGTCAATTAGTGTAATTTGATAGTCTGGTGGGAGATTCCCCTATAAAAGTGAGGGCAGAACAAGAACATAGTAAGCTGAAATTGTAATGATTTTTACATCCATTAGTGTTAGCAGTCGTGCAGCCGCTGTACAAGAATAAAGAAGCCATTTGGATACTATACATTTTGTGTATTTTTGTGTAACCCCCAGATTTTCTCTATTTTAGTAGTTTAAATCGTCAATAGTTTTTCTTATTCTCTCATATTCATTGTGACTCCTGGTCCTAGTGTGTCAACTTTCATTACATTGTGAATATGACACTTCATATTCACAATGTAATGAAATTTGACACACTAGGACTGGGAGGCACTGCTGCCCAAAACGTCAATGAACCATGAAACAAGGATTGGGTGTTTGGTCTGTGACAGGTCATCGCTATGCACTGATTTTCTAAAATATGCTACACTTGTGTGCGAGGGAGGTGTCTGTCTGAGTGGATGTTCCTGAAGTGAAATTTTTACACACAAAAATACATTATTTGTATATTTGTGACAAACATTAATTAAAGCAAATGAAAAGTAATTTCGATGAAAAGCATATTTGCTATATCTGTACCTCTTGTTAGTGGATGGATATCAGTGCCTGTACTACAGTTGCATGGCATGCCCAGTACTTCTGCGTAGCAATCAAGATGATAGACTTTTTACTGTAATTTTTAGTGAAGCACAGCAGTACCCAGAAAAGTGTGTGATGATGCCCCTGTGTGGCAATATTTATAACTTACTTTTTTCACATCTCGAACTACAGCATTCAATGTGTTAGCAGGTCCAAGTTTCTGAAAAAAAAGCAACAACATTTACAGTATGTAAACAATAAGGCTACATTTGAGAATTGCGAATGCTTATCCAGTGCAGGTACAAGTCCATGAGAGGGCTGACAGGAGTCACAGTCACTCCCTCAGCCATAGCCACTATCAGGACTCAAATCTGGGTCACTGCGGTGGTGGGGTGGTGGTGGTGCGCTGCACTGCAGAAGTGCCTGCTACAAATATTGATTTCATAAACACCTATGCAGCTTTTTAGTGATGGATTCTCACTGTGTTATATAACTCCTCCAGGCGTGGGATGGTGAGGAAATGATGAATGTTGACTCCATTTTCAATCAACAGTTTGACAAAATCCACTCTATCCAGTACAAGGGCATCCATCATTGCCTGCTCCAGGGAATTTACCTAAAAAGGAGTAGCAGTGGGTGAACATGTCAGAAAATAAGTCACCACTTAGGGCCCATAATTGGTCAAACAAACCATACTGTCCAGAAGTTTTTCACTTTTTGGACTTGAACCACTGGTTTACATTATAATTACCCTAATGAAGGAAAATTTCCGTCATTATTAACG
>JAUZST010044886.1:0-25963 GCA_034779995.1 Parotocinclus haroldoi
AAAGGAGCAAAGTAAGTACCACGTATTCGAGACGTAACGAATTGCGTTTTCTGTGTGGCAGGATTAGTAATGCATTGTTTTTAATGCGCGTGCATTGCTTTCTGTGCACCTTCTGCACGCGCGCGTGTATCTATGTATTTATATATGTATATGTATATATATAAGTATACACACATACAGATCAAGGCTGCACGCGCTGCTCTATAGGCTGCAACTTAATCCCATCGTTCGTTATCTCACCCGGTGTGTTTTGATTTGCTTTGCTTGTTTTACGCCGCGCATTGTATTTTCTCGCCGCCCTACCGCCGTGCACGCGTTCGCGTTTAACACGAGGCACGAAACCGAATTTCTAATTAATCTTTGCTCACAATGCGTGATCTAACTCGCGGATCCAGACAAAGGGGTGTAACAGGGACTGCTGTTAATACTTTTCGCGTCCTCCATAACCGTCCCCAAAATGCACGCGCGGCGCTTCAAATCCCACCCGCGTTACTGTTGCAGGTTTTTAATGTGTGCTTTGTTTTTTTTAAACGGGAAAATAAAACCTGGAAGTCTTCTGTACGGCCACAAACCGTATCCCCCCACCCCCCCGGGCAGGCGCGTTACGCTCCTGAGCACCACCGTATCCCAGCTCGATTCACTACGTGTGAAAATACATGACGAAAACACGGATCTGGGCTCTTTTCTGGGCCGTTTCGGCGGCGTGTCTGAATTGTCGTGTTGGATTTGCGACGCCATAACAACACGTTCGTGCCAATCCGAGGCGCTAAAAATGGCGATTCTCGCACATCCCCAGAGCCCAGTGGTTTTCCACAACTGCTCCCCGCTTCTCACGGCACGTGCGGTGTGTTTTCGCAGGAACGGACGCCACACGTAAGTCGTAAACGTCGCCGTTTTGGAGGAAGAGACATTTTAGTTTGGGTCATTCGAGATAAATCTTCGTCGTCGCTGACTAGATTAGTGTGGAAGGGGGGCGGGGCGCGCCGTCTCCTCCTCCTGCCTCGAGTCGGCCAATCAGATCACGGGATGTGAAAATGGCGGGATTTTGAGAGGGGCATGACCAGGTGGGGGAGGTGTTGGTAAACTCAGCGTCACATGGTCGCCATTTTGGTCCTGTTTCGACGATTAAAGTGGATTAAACTCACCTTCAACGCTTGCTTATATCTTATGCATCGACTAGTTTTTTTCCATTGCTGCGTTTAAGTTTGACATAAACACATAGAAGCATCATATTTCATATATCATATCATATGACATCATATATACCAGCATCACTTGTAACTGCGCGTTTAACGTTTGACGCTGATTGGTCGTAACACGTTTTTGTTTTGCAGGCAAACAATGACACAGAAGTCAGCGAGGTAAGTTACTATTACTTTATGCTTATAGCTATATACAACACCTGTTTATAGAATCCCGGCCATTTATTGCGGTTGACTCTCTTTTCATGTCATTTTTCAGCCCAAGAGAAGATCGGCGAGGTTGGTGAATGTGAGTAAACGTCTGGCTTTACGAAAGTGGTTCTGGTTTTATCCCCCCCTTCCAAATGTCACAATGCTCACACTGTAAAATCTTTTTTTTTTTTACTTTCAGAAGCCGGCACCACCAAAGGCAGAGCCGAAAGCAAAGGTAAAGACCCTGCCCTTTAAAAACCGGCCCCGTCTCCTTTACAAAACGTTCCAACCCCCGATCTGTTCCACTGTCATCTTTTACTGCTTACTAACCGTTAGTAATTAATTAGTAATTACGCATTCTGTGCAGAAGGCACCTGTAAAACCCAAGAAGACCAAGGAGCCTAAAGAGGACAAACCCAAGGATGAGAAGAAAGAGGAGGTCCCGGCCGAAAACGGCGAGGCAAAAGGAGAGGACGAGGTAGGTGTCGTTTCCCTCCTGTTCGCGGCCACTCGCCGTCCTGGGAGTGAACTCCTACCCCTGACGCCGCCGTTTTTTGTTTTGCGTTACAGGCGCCGGCGTCGGACGACGCCGAGAAGAAGGACAACGCAGAATAACGTCTCGACCAGCGCTCCCTGTACCTCTATTCTTGTACAATTCAGGGGAATATTTTTATCTACTATTTTCTAAAGGCAGTTTTTTTAGTAGTTTGATTGTAGAGACACATTTTTATGAAAGCTACAATGCGTTTCGAGGGGGATTTCATCCCGCCCCTGTTTGTACACCCAGAACAGTTATTGTCTCGTCGGTTCTTTTCCTTTCACAGCGAGACGTTGCGACGTCACACAAGCGCGGCGTTTACGAAAAGACGGTTGGGCGGCTCGCTCGAATGCCTAACATTCCATTGGCTCGATGAGGGATTTTTTTTCTTCTTCTTCTTCTTCTTCCTTTGAGTGCGTGTGTGCGTGCGTGCGCGCGCGCAGTGGTGTGCGGAGAATCGCTCGTTTATTGTTTATAATGAAGCAGATTGCTTAGGACGTTTGTAAGCCCGTACGTGTCCCGTATGTTTAATCCTGTACCGATTCTGCTTTAATAAACTTTCTTTGTAGTTCTGGAGCACTGTGTGTGTATGTCATGGCGTGTTTTTGGTTTGTCTTATCCTGTGGTAGTGTCACGGTAGCTCTGTATGGCCGCGAGAGGAACGTTCGGAATTTACATCAGTGTTCGGCGGTACGCTCGTCCGGATGGTCGAGAACGAACCCTGCCGTCTTCGGCGAAGCAGCGGGATCTCACCGGCGCGACGGGCCGCGCCCCTTTCCGACTTGCGCACGAACTCTGGCGAACTGTAACAGCACCAGTACCAGCAGTAGCAATATCCTCGTGCAACTACAAATGTACAGTTCTTTTTGGATCATTGTTTATAGATGTATCTCTGTGTGTTGTCTAATTAAAACGAGCCAATAAAGGTTGTTTGTGACACTTGCCTCTCCAGCGTTCGCCTTCTGTATTGCGACGCGTCGCCAAAGACGGACTCCCCCTGCGTTACGTTTACCAAGCCGCCGTAGCTTTGTTCGGTCTGTGTTCAAGTTAAGGGGCTAACAAATAAGGCAAGCTTAGCGCTACCGGATTAGCTCGGCGTAAAACTGCTTCTCTGACCGATCGGCTTAGTAGAAGCAGTTGTACATAATCGGTTTGCGGAGAGTAACCCATTTAGACTCAAAATAGCGGTGGACCGGGTGTTCTTTATGCTTTGGTTTCACCTCATTCTGAAGCTTGGGTGTAGCGAATAAGGGCCAAGTGTTGTTTTGTCCATAAATGATCTATTCTTGCATAGGTTTCAATTTTTTGACTTTTGTTGACTGGACACCAGGGTTGAAAAGCAGTTGATTCTGTGTAGCCACCTGTACCCACTAAAGTTTGGGCGTCCCGGCTCACGGTCCCAGCTCGGTCAGCGTTCAGATACCAACCATTAGATCAGATACACCGGCAATCGGCAAGACAACCACCATTTCTCTGTTCTCATCCTTCCCGGCTGATGTTTTGGTCATTTGGCGGTGTCTACAACCAACAGAGGTGTCCAGTCCAGGATGGCGCACCAATGCGAGCTGTGACAAGAAGGTTTGCTGTGTCTGTCAGCACAGTGTCCGGAGCATGGAGGAGATCCCAGGAGACAGGCCAGTACACCCGGAGACATGGAGGGGGCCGTGAGGGGGCAACAACCCAGAATCAGGACTGCTAGCTGCTCCTTTGTGCCAGGAGGAGCAGTGCCAGAGCCCTGCAAAATGACATCCAGCAGGCCACCAGTATCCATGGTTCTGCCCAAACTGTCAGAAAGCGACTCCATGAGGATGGCATGGGGCTCGACGTTCCCCAGACCAGAGCACATCTGGGACATCATGTCTCGTTCCATTCACCAACGCCATGTCGCACCACAGACTGTCCAGGAGTTGACTGATGCTTTAATCCAGGTCTGGGAGGAGGTCCCTCAGGAGAACCTACGCCGCCTCGTCTGGAGCATGGCCCAGGCGCTATAGGGACGTCACACAGGCACGTGGAGGCCGCACACACTACTGAGCCTCATTTAGGCTCGTCTCGAGGCCTTTCTACCGAAGCTGGATCAGCCTTTTCCACTTTGATTTTGAGTATGATTCCAAATCCAGAGCTCCATGGGATACTAATTTTGATTGACGTTCATTGTTTTTTATGTTATTTTGTTCTAAACGCATTCCACTACGTAATGAATAAAGATTTTCAACTGGAATATTTCATTCATTGAAATCTAGGATGTTATTTTAGGATGTAGTATTTTAGCTATCTCTCAGTCTTTTTACTAGACTACAAACAGAAAGTGCAGGACACGTGTATGTAGTACAACAAACAATCAGGAAAAGCTTCTGTAGGCTACGGTGTGGCAAGTATCTAGATCGACCTTCCCATACCGTGCACTAGAGCAACAGCAGCATCTGGATACCAAGTTGACCCAAGAAACCACTTTTCTGGAAGGAGAACAGGACGAAAAAGGACAAGATATGGTAATACGGACAAAGATCGGAATCCACTCCAGGACTGATCAGCAATGATGGCACTTGAACCCTTGAACCTTGTGGTCAGTAGCCCAGCATAAGGCCCTTAACCACAGTATAAGGCAGCTTTGTCGAAGCATTTTCCATAGATCGACAGATAAAACATCAAAATGTGTAATGAAAGGCTTCATCGTTGTGGTTTTAAATTACAAAATGCAGTTACTGTGTTATTACAGTGGAATAAGTAGAGCTGACTGAAGAGTAAGCAAGATAAAACGAATCACAGTTGCGCATGTGATTAAGGGATTTGGGACGGCTGCAGCAGAAGAACACAAGCTCCGTGGCTTTCTTTCTGAACGGATCCAGGGCTGCATGCTAAAAACATTTGCACAATGTTTACAAAAAACACTCACTCCCGACGTTCTTACAATACATAATCTCAGGACCATCCCACGACGTGGTCGCTACGAGAATTTATAAACAGATTTCACGGAGTGTGTTTGAGTAAGTCTTCTCCGAGCTCTGTTTCCCCTGCTAGACATATAAACCCTAATGCTAATCCTACACATCTAGCCAAAATGCTCACTGTGACCTCAAGACCGTGTCAGGCTGGGTGTGTCAGAGAGTCTTGTCTTGTGTTATTACGCATCAGACGCCAGAAACAGGGTTTGCCCCAGGCTCAGTTTGTTGTTTCAGTTTCTGGTGAGGGTTGTGGCGAGTAGCCGGGTTTATCTTTCATTAAAAAGCCGATACATTCGCTGGAACAAACACGGTGACAGAGTCGGCAAACCAAAAAACAATATCTGGAAACTGGAGAAGAAATTAATTAGCTGTTGGCCGTTCATACAGAGGAAAGACCTGTTCGGCAAAAGCATGACGAGTTCTGTGATGTTGACGTTTACGAGCCAAGCCGTCGGAAATGACTGCACACGCGGAATTATGACTATACTATCCCTGTAAACCTGTCGATATCTGACGTTTTATACAATGGGGTTTGAGATTAAAGAAACAGATCTTGCTCTTTTTAACTGGACTGTTATTTCCACCAGTGTCCCTACTTTTTCAAAAAGCGAGTTTACCAGATTCTCTACAGCCCATGGCCATATATTGCCAAAACTGCTCATAAACCTTTGTACCCGCCCTATTGTAAATAGTACTGCTTTCGTTTAGTTTGTAAAACTGGCTATGGATGCATTTTTGTCTTCCGTCAAAACTATCAGGTTCATCACGCATTCATTAAAAATGCATTTTTTTCATCAAGGATGCCGTGTAAACGGTACTGTTCACTGCTTCTCTGACACACTCATGATCGTTTCTACCATTTGTCTTGTGAAAATAACTTTTAGATTTACATACACACAACGGGACAGTATCGTTACTTGCTACTACTATAGATCTGTACTAAATAGCATGCAAGTATAGTACAGGCACTAATAGAGGTATGCCATTTTGTATACTAGTCAGCAGAGTAGAGTAGTATGCGATTTGGATAGCGTTAGCACAATCGATTTAAAACGATTAAAAAAGCTCAATGGACATTAGGCACTTCATTTGGGTCGATAACAGTCACCTAAACGTTATAACGTGTCGTAGTAGCTTTAAAAAGACGCTTGTAAATCCAAGGCAGGAATCTGACGCGATTTAAAGACACTCAATGCGCACGCGCAGAACCCGAACGCCAACAAACGGCGATAAAGCTGCTTCTGATTACAAGTTGCACTACTTTATTATTATTACTGAATTAAATACGGTTATTCAACTGGATGCAACATTTTATGGTCCATTTGAACTCTGCAAGGACGTTGTTGAGCGCGAGTGGTTTTTAGTAACGGGTTTTCAGTGGAGTGGCGATATACCGCCCCCTGTTGGTGAAAAACAGTCATAGGTAAATAAATGGAAAACATGGAGAAAATATGTTACTTTTAATTAATCATAAGCTTTGTTTAAAAAAAAAAAACCCCTGTGAGATCAAACTGACCATCTGAACGGGGGTTAAGTAATTGAAGTGACTTCGCACGGTTCCAGTTTGTGATATTTCAGGTAGCGCTGATCTACTGGGATTGAGGTTATAAAATATGCCCCGAAAAAAAAAAAATGACCCAGTGAGCCCTAGCTGACGCAACAGACAACGTCCAAATTGGTTTGAACGAATAGAAAGTTCAGCAAAAAGCTACAACACAGCAAGAGAACTGAAGAGCCTCTCTCAAAATGTCAAACCTTGAAGCAGATGGGCTACAGTAGGGCAAACCACACCATGTTAACTTGGGCTGTAATATACAGATTCGCCACAACTGGACATCAGGAGATTTGGGGGGGGGAAATAAAAAATAAATAAATAAAAAGTCCCCCGGTCTGACGAGGGGTTGAATTTGTATCAACAGTCCAGACTGACAGATGTAATTTTCCGTGTGCGCATGTCTGTATGAATACATCGCATTTTTTGGGCATACTTAGGACCCCTGAATACGGCCGTTTCCAGCACCATGGTGAATCCAAGCGGTTCAACCCAGTACAACCGAAAAATCGTCAAATCAAACCAAACAAGACCACTTTTTTTGTCGTCTTTTATTGAACTATACAAAAGAGCCTGATGCGTCCAAAGAGCCCCTGTAAAAAGAAGAACAGAGGTTAGAGAGGACAAAAGTATGATGTAGGATTATTTCACATTGTAATGAGCATTTAAAATAACCACCTCATTACGAGTCCTTCTCTGGCGCTCCCTCGTCAGTGCCCTTGGTGTTTCGTGTGTAAATGACCTGAGCCCTGTGCTTGGACACGAGCTTGATCATACCTACAGGAAACACAGAAGTACAAGTTTATTCGCCGTGGCTGAGCGGAAACGTTCAATAACCGAGGACCGTTTGGTTATCAACGCAAGAACGCGCTACAGACAAAAGCCTGGACACCCAAAAACGGATCCAAATATGGGTACGAGTATGAATCTGGCAACCTATAAAACGCCATAATCAGGGTCACTGTGGCATGAGGATAACCCATTGTAGCGTAGAGTCCGAAAATTAGTCTGAAAATTAGTGTTGGGAAAACAAACACCAAATTAGTGGATGTGGCCATAAAATTGTTTAAAGGGACCAATTAACCCAACACGTGGACCGTGAAAGGACAAAAGGAAAAAGAGTGATACGAAACGTACAGAAAGCAGCAGCGTTTAAAATCCTGCTCCCGTCCCTGGCGTTGTGTGGTTGGTTTATTTTTTTTTTTTTTTGGCGGGCAGAAAAAAAAAAAAAAAAAAAAAAAAAAAAAGTTTAGTTCATCAACAACCTTCTGCAGTCTGAAACTGCCCGAATGCGTGGCTGTTCCAATCAAAACCAGGCTGACCAATCAGAGCTCGGTTGCCAGGCGGAACAGCAGAGCTTACAGGACGAGGAGCAGGCAGAATAAAAACTGATTTTTTAAAATTTTTTAAAACAGGAACACAAACTCCGGCTTCCTGCACCCGTCTGAACGCCGTGGCCTCTGCCTACCTTTGCCGAGCAGCTCGAGAAGGGCCGCCCTGGCCAGGGATCCTCTGATCTTCAGCCTCTCAGACACCACGGCTGGAGTGATGAGCTTGTAGTTGGGGACTTCCTTGTAGAGCTTGTCATAGGTGGCTTTGTCAAAAAGGACCAAGTTGTTGAGCTTGTCCCTCACCTTGCCTTTGGACCACTTCTACTCCGACCAGAAGAAAAGACAAAGACAAAAACCAAAACGCACCTCAGGACCACTTTAAAACCAGCAACACTTCTTAGGCGTCTCAGAGCCATGGGGCGATAATCCAGGTTTTAATTCCACTGGCACCAAGGCAAGACGCCTCCAGTTATTACATGCTGTAGTTTGGAGACGAGCCCTTATTTAACCAGGGCAGGATTTAAACTATTATTCAGGAACATGATTAAAACGGGTCACCCTTTAAAAGGAGACGAATTAAACTACAAACACACCTTCTTTTTGGCCTTGCCTCCAGATTTGTTGACTGGATCCTTGTCCTTTTTGGCCTTGGACGTATCCTTCTTCTGCTTTGAATCCTTGGGTGGCTACAACAATGTAGATGGAGAAGACAGGATTTAAAAAACAAAAAACATGACTCGTCCAGCCAACAATCTTTACTTAGTCTGACATTCATACAGGGCCAATTTGGAGTAACCAATTAACCCAAAACGTGTCCTTTGGGGCAGATGTGGGACAGAACCAGAGTACGGTACGCATTCGGATAGCGGGACACGCCCGGGTGCTTATTACACACCATAAACTTGACACTTAAGATCATTGAATAGGGTTTGATGTCCATGTTGGCATATTAAACAAAGTAAAGGTTTAAAATTCACCAGATCCTCAAACAAACGGATTTTGCTTATTATATATTGCAGAAAGCCAAAAAAAACGAGTAACTATTTAGAACCGAGTAAACAAGTCATGCTATAAGGGCTGCTGAACATTTTGCCGGTCTGAAATATTTCAACACCATCCAGTCGCGGCGCGTCTTTAGCTCGTTAGTGTTTGAACTGAACGACATTAACGATTACTTCTCAAAAAACAACGGCGTGGGTTCAGCTACAACAAAATGTTTCCCAAATCCCCCCCCGTGCAGCCTAGCCAAAAAGCTGCCGCGCCGCCTCGTGCTCGGTTCACACAGCCGAGCTCCCGTTAGCTTGAGACGCTAACCGAGAAGCAGCCGCTAAACGCCCGAATAAAAGCTTCAAACGTCGACGTGTCTCGCCCGTTCCGCTTCTCCCTGACCGCTTGCTCGCTTAAGCAGCGCTACGGTGGGCTCGCGAGGCCGAACCGGCACGATAAAACCGTTATTTAAGTCAAAACGGATCTCCGGTTCTCACCATGCTGAAGCCGTCGCAGAGCCGAGACACAGAAAGAGGAAGCTGAGCGGAGCCACGTCCGCTTTGTCCGTTCGCTTTCTCGGCTCCGTTTTCTCAGCGCGCTCAGACTCACTATCGCCATCAACAGGAGCTAAAGCGAAGCGCGAGGATTAAACTCAAATTTAAACCCTGTTCGGATTAGATTAGTTTATCAGGGGATGGGTTTCCAGGGATGAACCGGATCCCTTTCTCCTACAAAGTTCCCAAATTATCGTCCGATAAATGTCCGCAAACTCTGACACGGTCTCTATGTTTAGATCTTATTTGTTTAGTCGAGCATTCGGTGCGTAGTTCTGGTTCCAGTTTTAGTCCTTCATATGTTAATGGAAACAAAGAGCCTCTCTAATTCATTTCCTCTTTTTCGAGGTTCTCGCTCCCTGCTATGGGAGATGATATCAGACGGAGCGACCAGCCGTGCCGATGATGCCGAAGATGCTCCCTCTCCCATCTCTTTACAGATTGAATACACTGAAAAGTTTTATATAGAATGTTAATAATGTTTATTGCCCAAATGAGGATGGGTTTCCCCTTCTGAGTCTGGTCCCTCTCAAGGTTTCTTCCTCTTAATTTAAGGGAGATTTTCCTTTCCATTAGGGACAAATAAAATTCAGTTTGTGACACTCGTTTATACATCAGTGTGAAGCTGCTTTGTGCCAGAGCCTATTGTAAAAAGCGCTACAGAACATAAAACTGAATTGAACTGAAGTGAAGCTTCAGGTTAATTGGTTGCTCTAAATCGGACCATTGTGAAGGTGCACAACCAGTATCGACGTAACCTCGCTCCTGTTGCAAACAGTTTACTAGGAAGACGATGAAATGCATCCACCGCGTGTCTGAAATGGCTCTAGGGGTGTTTACCAGCGTCCAACATGTTCAGTGTGTTCCTGAAAACTAAAGAGGTATTTTAGAGTGACTGACTTAAAGCAATACCTTTTTAAAAATCATGTATCAAATAAGAAACTCTTGGTATAAAGTCACATTTTATATTTTACTGTTAGTGTAGTAATGTCAATCATATCCATTGGATGTTTTGTACGACAACAACAACAACAACAATAACAACAACAACAACAATAATAATAATAATAATAATAATAATAATAATAATAATAATAATACGCCAGGTCACGTGACATGAGTCCACCTGGCCTCATGCTCCATCCACAATAAACACGTGCAGCCTCAATAAACTGTCCTTATAATCCTCAATTCCGTTCCATTTCTGTATGAAAAATTATTTTCTCCTTTGGGGAACAGCAAAATGTCCCCATACGCTAAAAATGTCTGCGTTTTTAAGCCACCAAGTCCCCGTAATGATATGTAAACACGATCACACACAACAGCCGTTATGAGTTTACGGACGTTTGGAAGGTTCCGTGACTGACAGGGGCCCTAACAATGTATTAACGTGAAACGATTAAACTTTTATAACGATAATAATATTGTGTATAATCGTTTAAAACGTTTTCTTTAGTCTCCGTGTCTGGTAAAAAAAAAGAAGAAAAGAATTAAACATCCAGAGACTGATTTGAATGATTTGACCCCTTCTGTTAACACCAAATAGTTCAGCCCGCCCTCAAAACGGGTGCGTTTGTCGTCTCTGTGGTATATGTGAGCAGAGAGAATTATTTTGCGTTTTAAAAGAAATACGACCTGGTGAGCATAACGTAAAAAAGAAAACAAAGACACACAAAAAACAAAAACAAAAGAGAAACGTGTATATCACGTATTTTCACGAAGAAATGTCGGTTCAGCCTAGGAGTGGTGGAAATTGCAATAGCGGTTAGCTTAGTCCATGGTGAAACGGGCTAACGTTAGCTATTTAATATCTTCAGTACTGTTTGGAGTGTTTTATCCATTCAGACAACGTTTTCTTTTAGCAACTATTTATACTTAGCACTTAATTTATACTTAGAATGAATGTTTTCTGTTGGTCTAACGAGCTAGTTTTATGCAAATGCTGGCTGTCCGGCATAAAGACATCCAAAACAATATTACTGTACATCGTAATATTATTACAGCATGCAATATGGATTTTAAAAAATATTCTAACATTTCTCAATTGTATTCTTGTGCATATCCTGCAGGAACGATCTGTTTTTAGTGGCGGGAACACACTTGCTATGCTTATTCAGTGACAGCAGGGGGCAGCACAACCCAGCGCTCTGTATTAGTTACGTGGGATTTGGTTTTCTCTCTTAACTTCAGAGACCTCGTTTATATTTTCATTTGCAGGGTGTATCTGCCTGTTGCGCGGGTCTGCACGATTAGCTGGTGCCCTGTCTCGGGTTGGGTCTCGCCACGTATCCTGTGCTGCCGCTTAAGCCCCATCCCTGGCCCTGGTCTCCCTTCGACCCTCAGCTGGACTAAAAGTATATGAAAGGTGAGTGAGTGGTTTATTCAAATGCCCGAATCCGCTGGCTGTCAAACCACGAGTTCATCTAATGCAGTTGCATTTTGTGAACACCAGAGGGCGCGGTCATGCGTCACGCTCCAACGGGGAAGTAACTCTTTCGGATTTCTTTTAATTCCAGCAGATTCCTTTCGATTAAATTTTGCATTTCAGGAAAGTGCGCGTTAATTTGACGTCTTTGTAAATGAAAACAACCCATTGTTTTGACTTGTTTATTTAAGATATGGTGACGCTACACTAGAGCGTTTTATTTACACTTTTAAACCTCTGTTTCTAGTATTCATTTATTTTTCTGTTAGTGGCGAATGACTAAATCTAATTTGTTTAAAAGACAAACATCGTAAGGAATTCCAATCGTGAGCAGAGCGTCCGCACAGGAACAAACAAGCAAGCAAAAATACACCTCGGCGCCATTTTCGGAGTTCTGAGTATTTATTGCACTTTTTTTTGTTGGCCCTTTCCGGAAGGACAGCTTCTCCGTTATGATAAGAGATGGCAGAGATGCAAATAAAGAAGGCAAAATAAAAGACATGTCATGACGTAAAACTGCTTTGCAAAAGGCGACGGCGCTCGACGCAACCCACGCTGGAGGGAATCTTCGGCGATGCCAGCCTCCGCCACTGGGTGGCGCCAATATCAAGCAAGATCATTTCTTTAATAATTTACACACATACGGTAGATCGGACGATAAAGTGAACTCAAACAAACGCTTATATATTAAACTTTTGCACAAATCGTCGTTTCAGACAGTACCTTTAATCAGTAGGACATTCTTTGAGGTCAATAAAGGCAACAAGGCTGAGGGCGGATGATCTCAAGATCCCATTTTGTACATTCACAATAAAGCCTTGCTTTATCTTACAGGGAAAGGTAAGAGTTGGAATGATGGGAAACCCAACAAGCACAAAATTCGGAGTCCAGTGGGTGCGCCCTGGACTGTTACTGACAATTTAAAGACTGGTCGCGCTTTTTTTCCCATGGAGCCGTTGGTTTCTACTGAGCTGCTGCTGAAATCGTTCTAAACCAGGAGTGTTACTGCAGTAAAGCCGGGTCCTGAACCACGGCGCTCGGTTGAGTGTTTGCAGAAACGAGAACTGTGCAAATAAAGCTTAGGCAAATTGGTGCAGTCCCAAAAAGCAGCCAGAGCTGCACACTGATTTATGCATTCCACAGTGTACGACGATATCTGGGGTCCTCCTGCTAATGATACAATAAATAAAGTGCTTAAAGCAGACAGGCGTCTGTTCAATCGTAAATATACAGTGGGAGCTAATGCGAGTAATGACAAGTCATAATCGAGTCGTCTTTGCTCGACGGGGCACTTCAAGACACGCGGTAATGTCACAAGACGATCTTTCTCTGCCTTTAAGTGCCCCGCTGGAGAGGAGGCTGTTCCAGTTTGCTAACAAATCGAGGAGAAAAGCAAAACGGAAGCCCTTTTCCCTCGTGGCCTCAGACTTTTGGGCCCCACTGTATGTAATTAGGCAAGCGTGGTAATACGGTAAACACGATCCAAAAATAAGCTTTAAAAAAAAAATCCTTCATGCTAACGAAGGTCCGTGCGGCCATCCGTCAGCCGTTCCGTTACGCTACCTGGGAAGAAGAAAAACGAGAGGGTCAGACACGCCTCGGGAACCCCCTAAACGTTACAAAACCCCCCCGAGATTCTTCGCCCACCTGCAGTTGCTGTTGAATCCAGTCCACGAAAACGGTCATGTTTCCGTAAATGCCAGGTTTGTTTTTCAAAGCGCAGCCAGTTCCCCAGCTGGTGTCTCCCACCAGAAACCAGAGCGAGTTCTCCAGGGTGACCAGAGGACCCCCGCTGTCACCCTGCGAGGAAACGGGAATTATTCGTGCTTGACGACGCTCAGATTTCACTGCGGGGGAACCTCGGAATTCGCGGAGAAGCGCGAAGACGACGACTCACCTGGCACGAGTCGACTCCACCGGCCAGAGTGCCTGCACAGATCATGGTGTTTGTGATCTGGCCGTCGTAGACTGTGGCGGAGTTACACGTCGCCCTGTTTATCAAGGGGACCTTGGCCTCACGCAAGTCCACGGAGGCGGATCCTTAGGAAGGAGATGGACAAACAGTCGCTGGTTAGAACAGCTGAACTAGCCGAGACCGTTGACCCGATGCGCACACACACACGCACAACCTCCGTTAGTGTTAGCGATGCTTAGGCTGGGAGAAAAGAAGATTTTTCCGGAGGTTCTTACCCCCGGAGCTCGTCGTCCCCCATCCAGAAGTGTAGCAGTCCCTCGGTGCGGTGAAGCTCAAACCGGCATTTGGCAAGCACACCGGTTTTACCGTTGCTGAAGAACAGAGGAAAGGACCGGTTACAGCAGAGACTCAGAGCGGTTCGAAATCCCCGTCGTTCAAACTTCTGTCCCGACGATCACTTTTTACCCGGGCCAGGCTCCTTTCGAACGCGGCTCATCGAAGATCTCAACTTACGCGACATTTGGAGCGGAGACGAAAGCTTCATCAGGGCGACGTCGTTGTTGTTGTTGCTGGTGTCGTAGTCGGGGTGTTTGATGATCTTTGTGACCGCGCTGCCAGGGACCAGTTTCATCTGGGCCAGAGAGAGATAGCCCGCGTACACCCTCCACTGACTCGGGGTTGAAGCCCTGCAGGAGGACGAGACCGTGTCTGAGCAACGCCAGCATGCAAGCGGAAAAGACGTCTTAACGTCTCATGGTTCCGATCGTCACGGACGTACGACTGAACGCAGTGCGCGGCTGTCACGATCCAGGACGGGGTGATGATCGATCCTCCACACATGTGACTTCCGGAGTACTGCAGGCTGACCTGCCACGGCCAGCGCCCCGTGGTGGTCACGACTTGCCCTCCGACGATACGGCTAGCGGAGGCAGCTTGCGTTCCGCAATCTGGAGAATCAGGAGGAGTTCCCGTGTTACTAAAACATATACCCCGCCCCCTTCCCCCCCCCAACCCCCGCGTTTATCACGTGTTTAGAGCGATAAACTCGTTTTCGGATCACAAAAGCACGCGTCGGGTCACAGGATCACAAGGATCAGGATCTGAACCGGTGGAACAAGGGCTTACCGATGCATTTGAGACTCACGGCTGAACCCGAAGAACAGGTTGCACTGCAGGAAAAGGAAAATGCAAACAAGTATTGATTAAATCACAAAAATCTGAATTCCATTCATATTTTAACTGAAACACAACACCTAAACATGGACATGCTTTGAACTTTTTATTATTTATGTATAAGTGGAGTGCATAAGCGCTGATCAAATTCAAATAATAGATACAGAATGAACTGCAAACTATTATTCAAGTTTCTAACCGTTTCCCTCCCTCCTTTCCGTCTCTTTGATTCTTATTCTTGTTACTTGCTTGTTTTCATTTTGTCTCTTTGCCATGATTTGTGAGTTGTAGGAAAACAGTAAACACACCTGGCAGAGAGAGCGGTTTGTAAATACGACGAGGAACCGCTCGGGTAAGGAGACGTGAGAGTCAAGTAGCTTGTGGCGAAGTTTGGGATTGTTACTCCAGAGCTGACGTAGGCAGAGCTGAAAACCAAAAAAAAAAAAAGTTCAGCTGCGGTAATGCAAAAGAAACGCAAGAAACGCGTGATTTTCAACAGGAATTTGCTTAAATACACTTGAGTAGAGAGCTGCATTTGATCCCAGTCATGGGATTTCTCACAGCGTGTATACCCATAGTGTAATTTCAGCGTAACACGGTTGCCAGGTCTGCTTCTTTTTCTTAACCTTTCGAGATTCGCTTCCGTAGTCCTTGTTTGTTGGTTGTTTATCTCATGGAATCTGGCAAACCCCGGAATTAAACGCCTATGGTAGACTTAAGTGCAGTTATGAGCTTAACAAAAGGATTCATTTGATTCTTTAGCATTAAAGTTCTGACCTGGGGTATCCCATCTGCTCACAGGCTTTCCTTCCAGCGTTGTTGTCCCATTTGTCCGAACACACCGTCTTCCATTCCTGGTCTTTATTCGAGAAGCTCTGCAGCAGGAAATTAGACCCGTAGGTGCGAACTGGAGAAGATAAGATAACGCCAGTACTTTCAGCCAGCTCTTCTAAAACAGTGACCGACTCGCTACACAATGACAGTAACCCGGCCTTACAGCAAACGGCCTCGTCCTCGCCCCCGGAACAGTCTTTAATTCCGTCGCACCACTTCGAGGATGGTACACAAATTCTGCTCGATTCGCACGTCTGCCCTGAGGTGCAATCCCGCATCACTGTTACAAGTCCAGAGAGAGAAAGAGAGAGAGAGAGAGAGAGAGAGAGAGAGAGAGAGAGAGAGAGAGAGCGGAGGTCAGAAATCCTCAAACGAGACCCTAAAAACGTTCGGAAAAGGATTACTCACGGAAGTACGCAATCAGGAATGCCGCGATTGCCAGGAGGATCAAAATGCCGATAATAACCAGCAGTATGCACACACACCGACATGCTCCACCACCTGTCAGAGAAACAAATATAAGCATTAATAAACAAAAAAAAACCCCAACTTTTTATTTCAGGAACAAAAAAAAGGGAAAATGACATTTCTAAATACCACAGCAAGTCATGTATTAGGGGGCCTATCCTTTAGCCATCTTGAAAGCCGCCATGTTGGACCGAGGGTAACTTTTTCCAGTGGGAAGGTGGTCATGTGGGGTGTCAAAGAAGACCGTAATTGGCTCCGAAATCGACTGCAGCGATCGCATTTGCAATATCTCTTGTGGTTCAAACGTTGTCAACGCAAAGCTGGAACTGAAGACTTGAACTACCGAGACCCAGAAAGATCACCGGTGTCACACAGCCATATTCAGAGAATCCCGGATTGCGGACGACAAGGAATGCAGCGATCGTCTGAAGAACCTCAACAGCGGGTTTTTTTTGGGGGGGTGGAACGTGTCCCGTGACTTTTGACTCGCCCTGTACCTCTGTAAAGAATGACTACAACTTATCGGGGTATGTTTAATTACACAGAGCTCAGCTCCTGAACAGATTTTCGAGCTAAGAAGGGACAAATGAAATGAAGATCCACCAGGTCACCGGTGGCTCTGCTCCATTTCACTTCCCAGTTTTCCAGCGGACCTACTTTTTTGGTGCCCCATACAGTTTTGCGACTGGCATGCACCCGGTTAGCTGGACTACGCCAGGGTCTCAGTACCTATAAAACTAGGATTTAAACGCTAAAACCAAACGTGACTGGAAATGCCGAGGACAGAACTGACATACTTGGTGTTCCTTTACCAAATTCATCCTCACTTGTACAGACGTCACTAATTATAACCAGAAAAACCGGCAGGCATTAACACGTAAGTAGGTACCTTTGCGGACTGGTTGTGCAGGCTGGACGCGCGTGGCAATGCCGAGTGAGGCCACGTAGTACGTGTTGACAGGGCCAGGGTGCGGATTAGCGTAGTGCGCCACATTGGGATTGTACGGCGGCGCATGGGACGAATACGCAGGCAGGGGGGCTGGCGGTTGCTCCCCAGAGTGGAAGCCGTAGTTTACGTGAGCCGTGCTCATCTGAAACGTCAGAAAAGAGGGAGATTCTTTCAAAATAAACGTGAAAAGTGTTGGTTTAACTACTTTGTTTGTTTCCAGTCACAGGTCCATGGATAAAACTTCATTTTGTGGCGCCCATAAAAGGGCGCGGTCTCATCACCGAGCTGGTGTGGAATGAAATGAAAGTCATTTTTGGACCCGTAAAAGTTTTACCGTAGCTCTGAAAGCTCCGGTTGCCATTATGGATTGACAAACAAAAAAGAAAAAAAAAAAAAAACAACGGCGACTTTTTAAATGCGTCCCATTTAATATTTGAATACATTTTCTTTTAACCTGGGATCCACTGCTCACAAAATGTTAGCAACAGCAGAACACATTTCATGTTTCTCATGAATTTTAGACTTACATTTATTCTTATTGGACTCTATATTCTTAAGTATCTTAAGGGATGCTAAATACTTGTACTGTTTATATATATATATATATATATATATATATATATATATTGATTTTTTTTGTCCAGAACTTTCCCTACTTTCGCACAAGACGGCACGTGATCCCACTGTGCACGTTGGATTTGCGTTTGCTATGAGCGTAATTGTGAATAATTGTCTGGAAACCAGTGGCGAGCCTTTAGAACAATAATGAATAAAGTCTTGATTTGCTGTCCGTACGGGACTCCCCGTTCCTAAATCCATTTTCCATTCGTCAGTGGTTCACAAAAACAAGCAACTGGACCGACTGGTTTCAGAGCAAACACTTCTGTGAAGAGAGAGAGCTCAAAATGCTCTTTTAATAAGTTAATTAGTTGCTAGGAAATGTTACAGTTCCGCAGCGGCTGAGCGATTTTTCGAAAGGAATGTGTACTGTCATTGCACCTTCATGGACCATTAAAACCTTGTTCCATGCCCCACCCACTCGTTCCAAATCCGGTATTGCACTGGGACTTTGCTACTGCAAATGCTTCCAAGTACACTTTTGATCCAGATTGTTTTATTTCTAAAGCTTTTCGCGATCCACCTTTGCGTCGGAGCGTCAGGTCGTTCCACGATGTGTCCAGGTGCTAAAAGTATTGACGTTTTGGAGATCAATCAGCCATTCGTCCCTGAGAGTACATGCATGCAATCGCTCTCGTCGCTTCCTATTTTTGGAACGAGCTTGTCTGACCAGCCCAGTGTTTCTTGTGTTTGTTGTACTTCCCTCATTTCTTTGTACTTTATATTTGTGTCCAACTGGGGACTCGCGTTGAATCCTCCGGTTTAACAAGTAATGAATTCCTTTCATACGGCACGCTGAGGGAGTGTAAATGAAAGCACATGCTATATGTCTATATCTCTATTTTAATATTATGTTTATTTACGTTTATGGTCAGCGTACCTGCCCCCGAATGTCGTCGGGTTGTTGTTTTTCTTCGTAAAAGGAAACGGGTAAGGGCCAGGTACATTTTAGTCGAATGACTCCTCCATATCAAGGGTAAGCTGAAGAGCTCACTGCACGGCTCAAAACAAATGAGTCACCCTGGCTTTGTTTGACATTTCAAAGTGAACCGACCTTCGTACATCCATCTGGCATTAGAACCGAACTCGTGCGACAGCATTTCAAGAGGGCGTAGGGTGGTCCAGATCAGATCGTAATTAGCTCTTTGTGTAGCCGCGTTTCCATTGCTTTGTACTGAAGTATAATGATGACTTGCGTCATGGCCAAGTGTGTTTCTATTTTCACCGGCTTTGTGCTCAAACGGCACTTGGCGCACCACTGCCACAGTTACTATAAAGTGTAATTAATCAATACGGCCTTGTTTCGTTTTCTCCCGCTACACTCCCAGATCCCTAATCGAAGTTTTACTTCGTTATTAACCTGTTCGTCCAAACCCCAAGGTTACTGCATGAAAATAACAGCCCTGTAATAAATATTATATTATTAACGCCGGTGAAATCATACTGGAGGGCTTTGGGAGGCCTGTCGATGAACTATAGAGAGTGTTAGCATGGCTTTAAATCGAATTCAGAGAGGAGAATTAACAGAAATAACCGTCTTCTGGGTGCATTGGGTAACCTCAGAGAAACTCGACATATTTGCGAATTTAACCAAGTAACTAAAGATCCACCGATAATCAAAGTTTGATCTTCATGAAGGTCGGATCCTTGCAGGTGAAAAAATGCTACAGAATCTAGGATCGTTCCAGTATTTCTTTTTCGTTCCGTATAGAACGTTTTTGATCTCCGTTGAGCCCCTTTGAAGCCCCGTGCTATCTGGCTTTCAGTGTGCTTCTTTGGGGTGCTTCCTTTTAAGGCGCTCCAGTCTCATTTTTCTATATTTTCAATGTCTATTTTTTTTTTTTTAAGCCGTCGTCTAATTTTTCTTTACGTAAGGCGCCGACGGTGATAACCCCTGTCCACTGGGCACATGAGCGTTGAAACACAAGCTTGTCCTGCTGGGAACTCTGGGAGCGGGCATCAGAATGGACTGGAGTCGATTCTGGTTCAGTCGTGAGTCGCGTTTAAGCATCGTAAAAGCTCTGGGCAAGAGAATTCCACACTGGCAGAGACCATGCCTGGACTGGACCCTTGGACTGCCGGGCTGTGAGGCTGTGTATTTGCAGAGGTGTCAAATGTAGGTTCGTTTGACACGAAGGTGATTCGGAAAATGGGAAATAAAAAGTCGTTTAAAGGGAGGCACAGGGGGGAATGTAGATATTCTGTCCTACATGTGCATTAATAATAATAATTAAGTTCCATAACATGTCCCACATGTTCCACAGTCCCTTGGTGTATGTGCGCATTCTGATACCTCACAGACGTTGCCAGGATTAAACTCACTTTCGAGAGATTTGCATTCGGCTGAGACCATGCCTGGTCGCCACGTCGTTCAAACTAGTAACTGATTAAACGAACACGCTTTTGGAAAACTCGGCGAGAAAAGAAAAGGAAAAAAAGAAAAGAGTTTGCTCTTACCTCTGCCACCTGCTCGCTCTCTTGTGATTGCGGTATGACCGGCGCTCCCCTGCTTCTTCCTCTTGTACGTCCGCCGTTCCTGTATTACTGGAAACAAACGGCCACACCTTCCCGTGTGTACACCTGTTAAGCCGGCATTAACTTGTGTCTTTAGAATAAACAGCACTGTGTCTTCTGGCATGCCTCACGTCTGTGGCGTCACAAAGCGTGACTCGGGTCAAAGCCCTGGCAACGCGAGAATGAGAAGGTTTACCGAGCAGAGGTCTATTTGGATATGAGCTGGTCTGACTAACCTCAACCCGACGCATTGCTGCTTTGCATGAGTCTATGCAGAGTGTCGTTCCTACTACTAAAGGTTAGTACTGGATCTGTACTGGATCCTGCTGAAATAGTATGAAGGGCATCTGGTGTATAACCTGACCCAAACCTCATATGCAGGTCAGGATGGTCCCCTGTGGAAACCCCTAACCAGAGCGGCCCGATAGAAAGACAACTTGGACGACAGTCAGAGCGTCAAATCGCAGGACTGCGCAACTTTCGAGTCCAGTCCACCCAATCAACCACCTACCAGCATGCACCTGGAGAAAAAAAAATACCCATTTGGAAGCTGGGAGAACATACCAAACCACACAGACTGCTACCATAGGACTGGAGCTTGTCCTGAACACTGGCCTCGTACTTTTCGGGTCATTTACAGTCCAACCCCTCTAGTAACCGATCTGCCAGCACGTACCTGGGGAGGGGGCATGTGGAAGGGGGGAGAACCTACCAAACTACTCCAAAGCGGAGGGTTGCTGTAGGACCAGAGCTTGTCCTAACAACACTGGCCTCGTACCTTTTCGGGTCGTTTACAGTCCAGTCCCCCCAATAACCGACCTGCCAGCACCAGCCAGAAGCAAAACCATACGGGAAAGGGAGAACATGCCAAACCCTACACACACTGTAACTAGAGCTGATGGCCACCTTTGGACAGGAGGCCATTCCAAAAGTAATGGTCAGTCTGGTCATGCTAATGAAACCCCCAAGGAAACAGACAAAAAGAACAACCTGGGGGAGAACATGCCAAATTCAGCATCGACCCAGGCTCAGGACGGTGTCCGTACAGCAGTGTTTAATAGTGTCTGTACTTTAGCGTGGGGAAAAGACAAACTCCTGAGCCTGAGAGCAATCCAAAACAAAACGTAGGAGCAAACGTGTGTGAGTCGTACATTTTCTTCGTGGGCGTGTCTCGTTCCAGCAGCGTTACAACAACGCAGCGCGAAGTCACATGACGTTACCCGGCAAAAGAACACGTCTCATGTCTTCCAATAATACCTGCTTACACTTCTCTGCACAACAACAATACCGTCAGGCGACGAGCTTTAAGCTCCGCCTCCACTAATTCGGCACATTCCCGTTTCATCCCTCCACCGGTTCTGACTGCCAAAATGTCCTGGGTCACGGCCGTGCAGGGATGAAACAGGAAGAATAGCACCACAAACGATACCTTTGGTTCCGGTTCCTTTAGGGTTGGAACTGGAGCGTTTGATCACGGTACCTTTGGTTCCGGTTCCTTTAGGGTTGGAACTGGAGCGTTTGATCACGGTACCTTTGGTTCTGTGGCCTTTAATAGCGATGAAGACTGTGACTGGTCTCCAACTGGACATTAATACTGGAACTGATATCTTTATGAGCTTAAGCCTTGCCATTGGCGCTGGTCTTGGGATGTGGGGTCCCTGTGGCTGTAACCTTTAGTACCAGAACTTGAAATTTCAGTCCTGGAAGTGCTAGATTTGGACCAGGTAGCATGAAAACGAGCCTGGTCTTTGGTGCCGATCGAATTTGTGACACTGGAACTGGTACCACTGACCCCGACAATGGCCTTGAATACCGGAACGGTCCCACAAGCACTCCAACTGGAGAGTTTGACAGTGGAACTGGTACCTTTGGCTACTTTAATACTGAGCTGGAACCATTGGTTATGAAACTAGAGACTATTTTACTGGAACCGATCCTTTTTATAAGCTTAAGTATTGCCTTTGGTGCTGGAAATAAAGCATTTGGGACCCACACTGGGCCTGGTCTTGGAGTTTTAGATCCTCTGACTGGTACCGTTAGGACTTTAACTGGTACCCTGTGGTTGTTTTTGTCCTGGAACGGGTAACATTTAAGACCGATCCGGTCGCATCACGACGAACGAGCAGAATGTTTTGTGGGACACACCGGGTCGTGATTCATCATTATTTTGCTGAGCGGGAAATCCTGAAGCGATGGAACCACGTGTTAAATGGATTACTCGAACCTTTGGTATCAGGAAACCAGTCCGGTCCCAAAGGGTGGAGCTGGTTTGTTCCGGGTACCGGATGAATGTACAAAGAGGATCAAACACTTCTCGGATTTCAGAGGCTGAGTTACACTGGTAAAACGCTTCGATACTCGTAATCCAAATACAACCTTTCGATTCTGCCTGGATTCTGAAACTCGAGCCTCCAGGTCTTGGTGTGGGACCGGGAAAGGTTCCCGAAAGAAAGAGCGACACCTCTAGCGCTTTAAACAGTCATCTTTATAAATATTCCGCCACCGCCCAAACGTAATAAACATCACTTCTGAACGCGGTAACTGGAGTGACCTATACAGGAGGGACCGTTACTACTAAAAGTCTGAATTAAGGCGTCGTCAAGGTTCCACAATCTCTTCTCAGTACTTCGGTACTCCGTCCTCGATTCGGACTCGGAACAGGAGGTTAGAGCTTCTGGATTAGTATAGACGAAGCTCCGCCTCCACCGTTGCAAATGGCCCCCAGGCCGTACTGCCCGGCCTTCAGGTTGTGCACCATGTGACCGACGATCCTCGTCCCGGACATGCTGCAATGAAAACGTCCGACAGTTTTAAAAAAGATAAATAAATAAAGAAGCTTAAGTGGCCACAGTAAAGCCAAACACTCTTAAAATGATCTGCCTGTTTAGATTTCTACATACTAAGTACATTTATAACCTAGTACAGGTACGAGTCGCTTAAGGGCTTCTGTGAAACACCCAGTACTGTTTATGAGCCAATTGCCCTACAGTGAGAAAGACATGCCGTATGCGATGATTGCGCCCTCTGGTGTTGAAAGAATGCAACAGCTGTTAGAGGCGCAAACGGAGATCTCGGCAAATAAATGCTGTTTTTGCACCGTGTCACGATGTATCGTTACACCCCTGGTCCTTAGTGATGCTGTACTGTACTATTGACTAAACAACGGCATAAGATCAAAGGCATTGTTGCCTGTACTACGATTTAATATCGCCACTAGGCATCACGTTTTTTTAAAAAAAAAATTTTTAAACAAGGGTTAAAAATAAAGATGGACTGATCTGTGTTTCTAGAACCATACCGGAGTCGTCAGGATCGATCTTTCCACCTCGAATTAAAATCTTATCTCACTGTAGAGCTGCTACTCGATCTGCAAATCCAATCTGGACCGTACGGCCGCTCTCTTACCCAATCGGGTGGCCGAGAGACACGGCGCCCCCGTTGACGTTGACTCTGCTAGGGTCGATGTCCAGCATCTTGATGTTGGCCAGGACCACGACGCTGAAGGCCTCGTTTATCTCCCACATGGCCACGTCGTCCTTCTTGACGCCGGCGGACGCGAGAAGCTAGGCGAGCGACAGGGCACGGGAACGTCACGGCAACAAACGTCGCTTAACTGGATTTGTTCATTTAAATGTATTTTTATTTTTTTAAAGCGTACGCTCACCTTCGGGACGGCGAAGGCCGGAGCGATGGGGAAGTCGATGGGGGCTACAGCAGCGTCGGCGAATCCTAACAACCGAAGCGAGGACGTTAACGTTAGCGACCGGGCGGGGGGTCAACCGGACCGTCACAGGCGCAGGCCAAAAGGTTCACGCTTCTCTCACCTACGATCCTTGCCAGCGGAGTGACGTCGAGTCGCCGGGCGGCGTCCGCGGTCATGAGGACCACCGCAGCCGCTCCGTCGTTCAAGGTGCTAGCGTTAGCCGCCGTCACGGTGCCTAAGAATCGCAAAAGTGGCCGATTAGAGAAAGAGCAATACTTTGTACTGCATGCCTGTACCGCCTCAAGGGCGGAACTACAGTGACCCCTGGTGGTCATAAAAACAAACACAAATCGTTCCGTCCCGGACACAGTCTCGTACCGTTCTCCTTCTGAAACACAGCCCTCAGTTTGGGGACCTTGCTAAAATCCACCTTTCTCCACTCCTCATCCTCCTTCACCACCACATCTGGCTTGCCTAAACGGGAATACCCAAAATCTCACTCTGGAACACTTTAGAGACACCAATTGATCCAACTGATCTAAACGCCACGGAGTGGTAGAAGCGAAGTATTTAGCCCGACCTTTTTGCTGGATGCTCACCGGGACCACTTCCTTGGCCAGGATCCCCGACTCCCATGCTGCCTTGCTGCGCGCGTACGAGCCGATGGCGTAGGCGTCCTGGTCGGCCCGGGAGACGCCGCTGTTCTTGGCCGTGTTCTCTGCACAGTTACCCTGCAGACGAGGCACGAGCGTCACGTGGCGTCGCCGGACGTTAGAGCGCCGCTGTAATCCGTGAGCGAAACGGAGCGGATTACCATGTGAAATTTGTTGTAGACGTCCGTGAGGCCGTCCTTCACGATGAGATCCTCCATCCTCACTCCGCCATAGGGGGGCGCCTCTCTGGCCATCACGTAGGGAACCTGAGACATGCTCTCCATGCCGCCCGCCACCATCACGTCCTGGTGACCGCACATCAGGCTCTGTGCCGCCATCATGATGGACTTCATGCCCGAGGCACAAACTTTATTAATGGTCGTCGCTGGCGTGGAGAGCGGCAGACCTGAAAAATTAACACTAAAGGTCAGAACGGACGCCGTAAAAGGCTCCGCCTTACTGACGGGTAGGTTGCCGGGTCGAATCCCAAATCACACCTGCTCCTAGAAGAGCCTGACGGGTCGGCGCTTGACCTTCCCCTGCCTGCAGGACGTTCCCCATGTAGACCTCCTTGACCTCTTCCGGCGGGATTCCTGCAACAATCATTTATTCCTGAACCAATAACGGCACGTGCGCTCCCCGGCCACTTTATTAGGTACACCTCGCGAGTAACAGATCCTATGATTTGATCTACTTTGACCTTGAGGCCGCGGGGCACGTGGATTACCAAGCAGCTGAGCGGGGTGTACCTAACAAAGTGGCCAGTGAATGGACCATGCGTGGTATTAGGGGGTACAGGTGAGGGTGCAGGTTTGTACCTGCCTGCTCGATCGCTCCTTTAATGGCAATGGAGCCCAGCTTGGTGGCTGGAACCGTAGCAAGGCTTCCCCCAAACGACCCCATAGGGGTGCGGGCTGCACTGACGATGACCACCTCCTACAGGGCCCGAATTACTTTAAATTAGACGACAATGACACAATAGGGAGCATTCACACAGACAAGGGCTGTCATTAAAATATCATCAAAAGGCAACTTGCATTGAGAGCGGGTCTGGAGGCGAAGGTCCTGAACACATACTTGTGCGCCTGTAAGAAGACGTTAAAAGCTTTTTTAAAAAAAATTACATATAAAATAATAATCACACAACGTTACTGCTTCAGAAAAACTTCAGGAGGGCAAAAGAAAGAGACTAACAGGCCTGCAAATGCGAGCAGATTCGCGCTGAATCCCAAACTGTTACCTATTTGACTAATAGTGCACTATGTAGAGTGCAAAATCAAATCCATTACAGGCAACGTAGTGCACTTGTGAAGTGAATACAGAGTCATTTAGGATTGAACCCTTCTTATGTCGATAACCTGAGTTGCACGGACGGGTTAACGCTCATATTTCATCATAAGTTCACTTAGG
>JAUZST010044897.1:0-25957 GCA_034779995.1 Parotocinclus haroldoi
GTGGGTTTACTCCGGGTACTCCGGTTTCCTCCCACAGTCCAAAGACATGCGTGTTAGGTTACTTGGTGTCTCTAAAGTGGCCCACTGTGTGAGTGAATGTCTGTTTGCCCTACGACGGATTTTCGCCCCGTCTAGGGTTGTTCCCGCCCTTGCACCCGGAGTTGCCGGGTGGGCACCGGGTGGCCCGCGACCCCATGTGGTTTAAGCGGAAGACAGTGAATGAATGGGTGGAATTTTTTTGTGAACTTGTGGTCTTGCCTATGGACCCAACAGTGGCAGCTGGACAGAGGTGGGATTTAAACACTGGATTTGAACTTCCTGGTCCACAGTCCAGTACCTTAACCTCTAGGCCAGGGCAGTTTGGGGTTAAGCTATGATCAGGTTCTAACGAGATCACCTGTCTTTATTTTTCTCAGTACTTATTATCTCAGTGGCGCCACTTTAATCATCAGTCTGTCTGTAGCAGACGAGCATATGTCCCAGTATGTCCCAGTATGTCCCAGTCATGCTAAACCGCCCCACCCCCAACCCACCCCCACCCCCGACCTTGCTTCTCAGCTCCCAGAACAGAAAACACGTCATCTTATTCACAAGTTATGAGTCTGGACATTCATTTCTGTGTTTAATGGTTGGTTTTTCTTTCTTTTTTTTTTTGGATTTTGTGACATTGTGTACTCACCGGACAAAAAAAAAAAAAAGAACATATGTAACAGTGAGTAATACCTCTGTGAATTCTGCTGAGAATTTCCTATAGCCTGGAATTTTTGACATCGGACCGTATGCTCCGATACTGGACCCAAATACAATCAGTCCTTTGTGTCCATCGTTAACATCTGCTTTGCTCCACACCGAACCAGGCATTCCCGGCCCTCTACCAAATCTTCTCCTCCTGTTGCACATCACACAGGTACTTAGTTTCCATCCGGAGAGTAAACAATGTCAGCAGAATCGAGTCTGTTCACTGGGCTTTGCTTTCAGTGTATAAATTGTAAAATGTCTTTTTGTTTTACCTCTTGTACTTTGTGTTTCTTGTTCCATTCAATAAAATGACGGCATTGAGTCACTAATGATGTCACACCCCATCTTCATACTCTGTATTCATCGATGTTATATTATAACCTCCTGATCTGTTGTGTAAACTGGTTTGAGTGTGTAACGATCCGACCAGTTAGTGATGCTTTCCGCTGTTAGTGCACTTCCCTGAACATAAGAAGGCACTGTGAAGCCTCCGCCGTCATTTTAATAACTGTAAACATTAAATAAAGCAGACTGTGCACAGTCTTCGTTTGGGAACTAAGCAGCAACAAATGCACGAGAGTCCAACAGATCAGGCGTGCTTGGATTGGCCCGAGTTCTTCACGGGTTGCCAGTTTGAATCTCTTGTGTGATTTGCTCCTTCCAGGAAGGCCCGTATGTGATGCTGAAGAAAAACTGGGAGCTCTACGAGGGTAATGACAGGTATGAGGGATACTGTGTGGATCTGGCGTCTGAGATCGCCAAGCACATTGGCATCAAATACAAGATCTCGATCGTGCCGGACGGGAAATACGGAGCTCGAGACCCAGACACGAAGATCTGGAACGGCATGGTTGGGGAGCTGGTGTACGGGGTAAGAAAAACAGCTACCATACTAAGAATTGTGGCAGATCCTTAGTAAACGTTTTTATTTTCCCTTATTTTCCCATAACAAAGTGCAGAATAAGGGCAGGGTGGCAAATATACCCCAGAAAGGAAATGAAGCCACCCTTTTGGCCAACTCTGAAGTGTGGTGTTTAGTTTTGAAGGACCTCGTTTACCTTTTTAATAACGTTAAAAAAGAAGATTTTCCGCAGACCGAAAATGGTCAGGACCTGTACAGAGGCAGAATGGTATCTTCACTAAAATGAGTCATTTTTATTAGTTAAATGGAGACTTGCTGAGTCCTGTGACAGAATCGGACCGTACCATAGTCACAGAGTAGTTTAGATACTTTGCACATAGTGTTTTTTTTAATACAAATCAAAGCACAAAATGAAATAACGTTCGTTCCGGTGTGGCACTGTGTAAAATGCAGTCGTTCTGATCCCTGCGTCTTTAATAACACACCGAAACCAAGAGTGCCTTTTAAGAGGCCTGTCACAATCACAGAGCTATAGCTGACGATCAGTCCTATAAATGAGTGTGATTAATGATTTCATTGGCTGTTCATTGAATGCAGCTAATGAAGTACAAGCCTAAAGTGACTGAACAGCCTTCCTGCTAACTGGCCATGTTTGATTAGCAGCTAATACTGATTACTGTCAAAATGATGCACTGCGTGTTTGTGTGTGTGTGTGTGTGTGTGTGTGTGTGTGTGTGTGTGTGTGTGTGTGTGTGTGCGCGTGTGCGTGCACGCGCGCATGGGCCCAAAAAGTCACAAATGCCTACAGTTGTACAAAAATAAAAATGTAAAGCAGGACAAAACTGCCAATATCGGCAACAAAACTCTGCCCTCTAAACACTACAGCATCAGACAACAAGAGGTTCCTCCATTTTTTTTGTGGATTAGGTTATTGAGGCCTGCTGTAAACTCACACGGTCTTTTAAGAAAATGAATAAAGTTATAAGGGTTAACTAGGATTAGGATTAAATGTCTCTGCAAAGTAAAAGCCACACCTCTTTTGGCAGAATGATACACCCTGATTACGCCGTGTTGTTGGGGATCTGTTTGGTGTTACAGTTAACCTTTTGCTCTCTATAAAACATTCAGGAGGTTTAGGTCTAGGTTTAGTTCTGCGCGGTGCAAGACGCTGAGCTAAAACGTTCAGTTGAAGGGCAGTCAGAGAGCATGTAATGTGACATGAGAGGCTGCAGTCTGGTTATTAACATCACCCCTCTAAGTAGAAATAATACTTTATGTAGAGACGCGGTGAGGATTTGTGCAGAAAGTGTCAGCAGTTTCCATCCTAAAACCGTAAGTCCAAACCACAATCCCCACGACTCTGAATAATAATCAAAAAAGAAAAGAACGAAAGTACAGCATGCTAAAGGATATGAATATTAATTCAAGGCCAACCTTGTCATCCTGCTGATTCTTGCTGACTATGGGAAATAAATAAACCTCTATATTTTCTACTTTCTCCAATAAGCAAGTGTCAGGCCATTATGATAAGCGCTAAAGTCTTTTCGGATTAGTTTCGCCCCATGCTAAACCCGAGCAAGGTCGAGAGTCTGCTAAGTCACGACGGTAAACGTGCTTGTGGATTTACCGTGAAGATCTGCCACAGTGTGTGTGACCAATTCCTCCAGCTTGTCCCGTAAGCATAATTTCCCTGAATTGATTGGATCGCCCCGCCCTCGCCGAATTAAAGCTCTCAGATTAGCGCCGTCGATTTTCCAGCATTAACATGCAAAGCCGTGTCCAGTTAGGGACGCTGCACGGTATTGTGGGAAAGGAAAGGTGTGAACGCACAGTTTAGTCTTTATTTTCCTTCACCTTACAGCTCATTGATCCACTTTTAGTCTGTTTATTTTCTTACCAACTCTAAAAGATCTCGGGTTCCGAACGCCCGGCTGCTTCTGTTTAACCAGTTGAGTTGAAAATGTAATTCTGCGTTGGTACAGTTTTTAGTTTGGACGCCTGCTGATAATATGCGATAGAAACGAAAAGGCAATACATTAAACAGGCTGTGCTGATTTTAACACCGTTAGGAAAACATGATGTATAGACAGACATGTAAGCAGGCTGCTCTGGGCTATCAGGGACTTTAAGATTACAAAAAAAAGCCTTAAATCCTGTATTATTTCTAAAAATGAATACATTTAGCAAACCTTTTTCCCCCCATACACCTTTTTTTCATTGCCCTCTTTACACTAGGTTTTCTCAGTTAGGGCTTTGGGTCGGGTTAATAAAGAATGTGGACAATGCTCCATTGTAAAAAGCATTATTGTAATAAATCTTTGACTTCCAGCTTTCTTAAGCTTTTTGTTATTGATTTACTTGAGTGTTTTTGGCTTGTTTGCCCCGTCGTTTCGTCTAATTTCC
Source organism: Parotocinclus haroldoi (assembly GCA_034779995.1). Taxonomy (NCBI): domain Eukaryota; kingdom Metazoa; phylum Chordata; class Actinopteri; order Siluriformes; family Loricariidae; genus Parotocinclus; species Parotocinclus haroldoi. The sequence goes on from JAUZST010044897.1 coordinate 4,004, forward strand.
CTTAGCGTTAGGGCACCAGTTTGTAGCTTTGAATTCTTTCAATATTTGTATATTATATCCCTAAATGAATCCATACGCTTAAGAGAAACAAAAAGGCACGATGGCTTGGGATTAGTTTAGGTCGAATGTGTTACTCTAAAGACTTTAATGAAGACCAGAGTAATGAAGGCATCAGCTGTATGACTCAGGGAAAAATGTCTTCTTTCTCATTGACAGAGTGCTGATGAATTTTCCTCCTCTTTTAGAAAGCGGAAATCGCTGTGGCCCCATTGACCATCACCCTGGTCCGGGAGGAGGTCATTGACTTTTCAAAGCCTTTCATGAGCTTGGGCATCTCCATCATGATCAAAAAGCCGCAGAAGTCCAAGCCGGGCGTGTTCTCCTTCCTGGACCCGTTGGCCTACGAGATCTGGATGTGCATCGTGTTCGCCTACATTGGCGTGAGCGTGGTGCTCTTCCTGGTCAGCCGCTTCAGCCCGTACGAATGGCACACCGAGGAGCCCGAAGAGGGCACCGACGGTGCGCCAAGTGACCAGCCCCCCAACGAGTTTGGCATCTTCAACAGTCTGTGGTTCTCGCTCGGAGCCTTCATGCAGCAGGGCTGCGACATCTCGCCCAGGTGAGCGCTTCATCCCTCACCTCTGCCCTCCTAATCGCCCCCAGGATGGCTTCTTTAGAGCAATACTGATTGAAAAGTGAAATTAGTCTCTTAACCTGGGGTTAGCTCATGAAAAGGTTCCGTCGGGCATTGATATGGTAATACGAGGTACCTGAAATAGCCGTGCAGCTGCGTAGTTACCATGGTAATGTCCGAAAAGTGGATGCAATTTGCAGAGAGCAGAACGAGGGCTGAGAGGCACTTACTCTGGGTTCTGTTGAGGTCTAACCTCAATGCAAACGGGTTTAACACGAAGTCTAGGGAGAATGAGAATTAGGGGAGCTACTGTCATCCTGCAGTGTGTGTGTGTGTGTGTGTGTGTGTGTGTGTGTGTGTGTGCGTGCATGCCTCTTATCTTGTGAAAAATGACATGGTGGGCAAATCCATTGGTGAGCAGCTACATGCCTTTTCGTGTATTTCTGCAATTATCTAGTACATCAGCCTTGTCCGTGCCTTGTCTCATGTGTCACCTGTGCTGTCGAACCTGACCCCCATTTCACCCATACCACCACGATGCATCGGGCCCGAGGAGACTTTGTGACAGATGTTCAGAAATACAATTCTTGCTCTGATTCTATTTTGCAACCTCTTAGTGCGTTAAAGCTAGCCGGAGTTGGAGTTGGTAATCAAATCAAGAGTGACAGACGTTAAGATGTGTGAGCTGACACTATGAAGTACAGCGCCAGTCAAAAATATCACAGGACGTTTCCCAAAGGCGAAGGCGAAGGCTTCCCAAAACTAAAACCATCGTTGAGGTTCTTTGGTCGGTGGCGCTTCTTCAGACGATCGCTACGTTTCTCGTCGCCCACAGTCCCGGTTTCTCAGGAGTTAGTTATGAGGGATGGAACAGTGCTGTGTGAAATTGGTGATATTTCTGGGTGTCGGTGGCTGAAGTGTGTTGCTATGATACCTGCAGCTGCGTTCCCGGGACAGTAGTGTTTTCATACTAAACTTTTGCCGTTTACACACAACGTCTGGATGCTACTTTAGTCCAGGTGTGTTTCCTATGAACTGTAAGGACGATAAACTGTAAGCATGCTGGCTGTGACAAGTGCTAGCTGAGTTTAAGATCCAGATTAAGACTTAGGTTTATCATTCGAACCTTATTGTGTGTCTGAATTGTTCTTTAAAATGAGCGGACTGTTATTCCGTGGAAGGTTTTTTAGCGCCATGAGGACGGTAGGGGTTGTACGGCATTAGGGAGCACTCGTCGTCCCGACGTGCTCAGAAAGCCCGTAAATCACAGAGGAAATGCTCATCGCAGTGTCGCTTCAGCCAGCTGCCTGTTTTGTTGTTTGTTTGTGGCCATTTTGCTCACCTGCTGAGATGACCCTGTCTGTGACGCCAGCTCTTTCGCTCTCGCTCACTGTGCCATGCCCATGATAGAGCCTTTTAAGACCTTTAAAAAAAAAATAAAAAATCAAAACAGGGGAGAAAAAATGGACTCTATTTTTCAGCCCCCTACTAGGCAAGAAATGACAGGACACGGGGGAACAAAGGAGCAATTTAAAGAACGGCCAAGCTGCAAGACAGAAGGTACTTAGACTGGTATCAGAACCATAGAGTCCGGGAGCGTGGTACTATAGCCTGCTCCATACAGTGCTATAGCGGGCTTATGGTTCTGATCTGCTGTAAGACTCGTTTAGGATTGTAAGAATATCTCACCAACCCAATGTAGAGCTGATAAGGATGCATGCATGGTACAGGAAATGTTGCTCAATGGGTACAGAGGAAATCAGGAGCTGCAGTTACATTTGGCACTCGGACCCCACTGTCTAAACTCCAGCCAGGTGTTTTAATGGTGAATTCCATTATTCAAACCTCAGACTCCTGCTATAATCAATGGTGAGCCACATTTTCTAAAAACTACAACCTGGGAAGTTCATGAAAAAGTGTCTTAAGAAAGAAAATTGACTTTATTTTCAAGAAAAAATGGACAATGCTAATAATGATAATCGAAAGCATTCTGTTCAGCGCTTTCTTAACCTAACGATAGCAGCACACTCGTCTTAGGCTGTAAGATTTGACAAGGTAAGCTTCGAAACGTATTAGAATATTAGAAATAAGTAGTTATAGCTCCAAAGTGACGTAAAGGTCATCTTTAGAATACGAAAGCATCACAAAAAATTGGGGGATTTTTCATTAGGGCCTTTTTCCAAACGAAACGTCCCCTCATTTTTGTGAACAGTGTATGTTGGTTTAATCTGGCTTTAAGATGGAGGCTTTGTGGGTTTTTCCCATCACCCCACAATGTTGATTGAACTATCCTGCTTACAAAAATAAAGGGGGATATTTCAATATTCAATATCCCATAATGAAACCCTTCATTTTTGCGATCAGTGTAAATAGCAGAAGTGACGTTAAATACGGATCCAAAATACGCCACGAGCCGTATGGTGTAAGCTGTGAGAACTTCTCAAGGTTCTTCTTCGACACGTTCTCATGAACCTCTTAGTGTTTTTTTTAAAAGAGGTATTTCGGAATTCTGGCCCCTGTGTATTTGCATAGCACAGCAGAAGCAGATGGTGTAATGCCGTGCAAAAGTCTTAGGCCACCATTCGATTAGATATACTGTTGCTTTAGCCGTGACATTTACATCCATTTACATTTACGGCATTTAGCAGACGCCCTTATCCAGAGCGACTTGGGTTAAGGGCCTTGCTTAAGTGGCAGCTTGGCAGAGGTGGGATTTGAACCCTGGACCATCAGGTCCAGAGTCCAGTACCATTAACTGCTAGGTTACCACAGTCCCACAGACCGTATATTAGTTTAGATTCGTCTCTTTATTAGAATACAACCAGAAACTATAGAAAAGCATTTAGGGTGAGCTCCCCTTACACTTGAGCAATCTCAGAATCTGGCATCGAGGTTCTAAGGGGACCCTTCTACAGTCTGAAGAATCTTTATCAGGAATGGTTTGTTTGGAAGGGTAAAAGATCTGCTAAAGCTCACAAAGATTGGTATGAAGATCAGTGGAAAAGAGGATTATGAAGTGACAAAAATCCAAGTTTGAAATCTTTGGGCTATAATGTCAATATGAAATTTCTAAAACAACAAATCTAATGTTTGGCTTAAGACTTTTGCACAGTACTGTACGAATTTATAATAATAATAATAATAATAATAATAATAATAATATATAATGAGTTCATGGGAATAGGTCTGTCATTGCCCAAATCTTTAAACCGTTTTCTTTGAACCGTGAGCCATTTTGAGAACGACCCCCAATAGTGGGGTCTGTCTGTACTCGTAATCTTCAGTCATGTGCCATCTGTTTAAGGTTGACCCATGTTCTCTGAGCTGCACTGTGAAGTTGATGCAATACATTGCAACAGCCTACGGCAGGGCACCGTGTTACCCATTTCCCCCATCGAACTAATAATACAGAGCACATTTGGAGAGCTGGTGCTGGGAGAGCCCCCGCCCCCCCCCTCCCCCCGATGCATGCATTATGGGTCTAAAAGGAATTGGTAATGCTGGAAATGCAAGCTTGTTAAAAATGTCCTGTGTGGTTTTAATTATTGATCAACATTTGAAGGTGAAAATGAAACGGTACCGTGGCACGCAAAGTTGAAATTTCTTTCGTCTTATATTTATGCCCCTCGTCCGTCTTGCTCTTCTCGCGCTGTGGAATTCTGCGCATTACCACAGCAAGGCAGCGTTCACGCAGGACAGGATGGATCTCCGTAAGGTGTGAACGATGGAATGAAAACGTTAAGAGCGCCCTCACAGACGAGATCAATTTGCCCAATTCTGTCAACGGCTGCGTTTTCGTACCAGTGGTAGAAAAGTATTTTCGCTATTAAGCGGCTCATTTGAAATATACTGCGCACAAAAATGAGATAAAATATCCCCAAATTTTTGTCAAACACCTGAGCATACCGCATGACATGATATAACATGGAAACACTGTAACGACATGGGGGCACACGCTGGGCGGCACACGCTGGGGGGCACTGGAAGTGGATAATGACAAGGGGGCACAAACCAGGCACAGGTATGCCACCGCATTACGTTCTGTGAAACGGGTTGTTGGCATTTTGTCCATTTAGGCAGATCTAATGGAAATATTAATATGAAGGGTGTTTTCACCAGAAAACTGTGTGCAAATACTACATCAGCGTATCGGATATTATAGAGGGGGAAGAACTCTTATTCCTACACATAACTACCTTCAGGAAATACATGAACACGCACCGTAAAAAGCCAAAATACAACGTGCAGGATGCAATATGATCTTGAATAAACATACTGCGCTGGCTGCACCCAACCTGGAGGGAATGAGTTTATTAAAGAAACACTCGTTTCTGCTCCCATTGGTGCTGGTAGCGACCGTTATGTAAATGTGCTGTATGTAAGATTGTGCCCAGATGAACTGACTGGGACGAGGATTCTGGGATTTGTGTCGAGTCACTTAGTTTTTTCCCAAGGCAGCGGTATAAATCCGGCGGGCACATGCTGCTATGGCACAGGGTTGCCATAATGTGTTACTGCCCACCATGTTTATCCGCAAAACTGGCAGTGAAACAAGGGACGCAAAGCAACACCACGATGGAATCAAAAACAGGAGAACTGGACAACAGGAGAACGACACACAACAGGATGAGGTACGATCATGGTGGAAGGTCAGGGAATCGTACAAGACGTGACAATGGAGCAGAAGGGGAATCGAGCAGAAGAAGCAGGACCAAGGGACGCTGATGATGCGGTGTGCCACCTTATAGATTGGCATCCAATCAGATAGCAAGTCAGGTAATGCCTTAGAATGCAAACTGGAGAGCGTTGCTGCCACTGTTTCAATGCGTTTGAGTATTTCTGATCTGGTGAAAGCAGCATTTAGGGGGAAGGTGCGGCTTAAAACGATCTGTGGCCCAAATTCCTTCACATGCCTGATGTAGCAGAGCATGCTGGGACGGATAGGATATATTCTGCACTGTAATGGATGTGGGCAGCAGTTATCAGACACTCACATTAAAAGCCCGTTTCCAGACAGCTAGTAGTGAGTGGGCAAGGCTTTAAATCGTGGCAGGAGATAGCAAACTGAGTTATGCTAATGCTGGGGCCAGGATTGGTATGCTTTGCATTTCGTTGTCCTATTTCTGCTCTATAAGGAAGCCGTATAAGCCATTTCTGACGTGAATGAAGTTCCTTTCCTTCCTCCCTCATATATGCTTGCATTCTGCATCTTTCCTGTCTGTGTGACAGATAAAGAAAATTCAAGAGAGATGAAAATATTGCTGAGTAAATACATGCTGACTGGCTGCTGGGTGGGTTTAAAGTGCTGAATTCCTAGGAAACGAAAGTTTTAATCCTCCTCCTTCCTCCTCTTAAAGCCGAGGGAATTTCCACTTGGTAAACACTAAACTATTTCTCTAAACAATCTCTTATTTGCTTTCCGGCACTCTTTGAGTTGGAAGATCTACATTGATTGTAATAAGTGGCCACCGGCTTTGATTAGTGTCTTTAAAGATATCACTAGGTAACGATTGAGGGAAAGATCACGAGGAGGGCGGCGATTCTGAGGGATATGATTGACTCATAGTAGCAGAATTAAAAGCGAGCGAAGGGAGATCGCTTTACAGCTGAGGACATTCGGCTCCCGGCCTCGCACCATGCCAAAACTGTGACTAGACAGCAGGGCTTTCACTCACCGCAACAAATCACGTGAGAAACTCGCACATCTGGAACTGTACGTTTATTACGAAACACTGCTGTGAATAAGCAAAACTGATACAGCAATCGAATAAAAATTATTACATTAGCAAAGACCGTCCATCAATCACCATCAATCACATCTTCCACTTAATCCCCCGGCGGGCCAGCCGATGCCCATCCGGCAACTCTGGGCGCAAGGGCAGGAACAACCCTGGACGGGACGCCAATCCATCGTAGGGCACACCGTCACACACTGAGGGCCACTTTTAGACACACGCATGTCTTTGGACTGTGGGTGGAAACCGGAGTACCCGGAGTAAACCCACGCAGACACGGGGAGGACATGCAGACTCCACACAGAAAGGACCCAGGCCATCCCGCCCTGGGATTGAACCCGGGACCTTCTTGCTGTGAGGCAGCGGTGCCGCCCCTCCGAGCCCCCGTGCCGCCCGAGATTCAGTATGAGTGTTTAAATACTGTTCCTCAGTCACGTCTCTGAAGGTGGTGGATTATAATAAGGGTGACAGTCAAAACACAGAAGGACATGCACAAGTCAAACTGGATATTGAAATATATTTTATCCCAGACCGTGGAGCTGTATTGTGTCCAGACCACACACCGACAGCCAAGAGGCAAACATTCGAACTCTGGACACTGGGTGATGACATGCAGGTTTGCTGTGTCTGTGTATTCAACAAAACTACAGTTCAGTCAGACGGCAGCACGTGGTGAAGGGTTTCACTGCGTCAGATGTTTCTGTTTTCTGCTTGCATACTTGGCTTTTTATGAAATGGCTCGTGTAAAACCGCTTCAGTGTCATCTGATGATCGTTTGTCTTACACACAGCTTAACTTTGATCTTGTAGGTTTCTACACAAGCAAATGGCAGTTGTCTTTTGTGATTTGTACATTTAGAGGGAAAATTATGTCAATTTCATTTCTGGCCTTGCTAAATCCTCACTTAAACCTTGACAACTGGAACCTGGTTCCAGAAATGATTGTATTATTAAGAGGCCTCGCTTTTTTTTTTAGATTAGAGCTGAGTAATGTAGAGCCTGATGGTGAACGGCCTCAGCCTCATGTGTGGAGAAACTGATTTGCAGGTATTAAATCTTAATCAGGCCAGCAGAGAGCAATACATGAATAAATAAAGCACCGTAGGCTTACCGGGGCTGCAGGCAGTGACCTTTTCATTTATCCACAGTGTTTCAAGGTCCCCGACGCTCTGCTTCCCTCCATCCTTTCTAGGCTCTCATTTTAGTCAGAGTTTTTCCCCATACAGGTTATAGCAGGCGCTGGACTAGACGGCCTTTTTGATGGAGCGTCTCCAGTACGGTCCTGTACTGAATCTGTCCAGAGCTCAGCTCAGACTTCAAAATATATTTTCAACCCACAAAAACTGACTGACATGTCTTTTGATGTCTGATAACGTCACCGAACAGAGCCTGGAGGAAGTATGCCATAAAGTACTGAGTGTACTGACAAAGACAGAATGCTTCACTGCCAATACTGCTTATCGTGTCCCCACTAATGACTCAGACTCAACACCAGGGCTGACACATCTCTCCGTGTGTGTGTGTGTGTGTGTACAGTTACAGTAAGCATTTGATTTGAAAGTCAGGAAAGGCAAATCAACATGGGAGGCACCCGAGGGAGAGCCAGTTTAACCCAGGATCATATGTCCTCGTAAATGCCAGACGTCAGAGTGCTAGTGTGGCACACGGTTTGAGTCACCGATGTCGTGTCCACTCAATTTAGGCTCTTATTAAATCGACTTTGTCTCACAGGGTCGGATTGATTAGTCACGCTTCCCACCATCCCGGGCCAGCCTACCCCTCGGACGGACTGTGTGACTGCATGCTTTCATTAGGATCTCATGAGACTGAAATTACAAATGCCTTCATCTATACATCGGGTACTACTTCCCCCTGCTGCTAAATAGAGCCACAAAGCTGTTGTTTAACCTGTTTTACGAAGGTCTGATTTCGATGAGAATCCGATAAAACGCAAAAAAAAACCCCACATTTAGCAGAAATCATCCTCTGAATTTTGATTCGACACGCTGGACGATGCTCTCCTGCACAATCCCGTGCTCAAAGAGGAAGTCGGCAGTGCATGATGTAGGGGGTCACACGGCGGGAGTGAGGAGCGCTGGGAAATGTAGGGAGGAAAAGCCGTGGTCATGCAAAAGTCATTTTTGTTTTTCGCTTTCAATACATTACTCAACAAACTGGGACTGTGGTAGCCTAGCGGTTAAAGTACTGGACTACGGACCAGAAGGTCCAGGGTTCAAATCCCACCCCTGCCACAGTTGGGTCCCTGAGCAAGGCCCTTAACCCATAACTGCTTGGATTTGTAAGACTGTATTTGTATTCATTGTAAGTCGCTCTGGATAAGGGCGTGTGCTAAATGATGTAAATAAATGCCATAAAGCTTATTTCATAATAGTGTGTGGAATAAACGATGGGAATGATTTCTGCTCTACGTGTATCTCTGTTTACGCTAAATTCAGCTGCCCGTGAATTGCACCTGTACGTGAAGCATCATCCAGCTCCTCACTGCCTCCTTCCAATAAGGCCACGCCGAGAACTGCGCTTATTGGATGCAATCGTTCCCCGAACCTCTTATCTAACTGGAGTTTACTGACTGGCTCTGCCACTTTAAATTCAAACAGACCTACTTCTTGTGCTCACGACCCTCTTCCCAACAGCACCAGTCCAGCCTAAATTACAAAAAAAAATACTACTTCGTGTGGATTTCAGACAATAAAAGAATACAACGTTCGAGGGAATTAGTATAACTCGTTAACTAGTAAACTCTTGGCCCCACACCTTGCTCACATTAGCGGTGCACCCTTCATCACACCCTTCTCTTCAGTAGTATTATTCACTGGAGCACTACACATGGCCTAAGTTCAGCAGAACATTTGACCTCAGCCCTTATCTCATTGAAGCTAGGGCTTATACAATCTGTACGCCTGGCCCCGCTCCCAGCTTAGCTTGGTTGCAAACCACCGCGTCATTGCGTCATTGCATTTAAATAAGCAGTAAGCAGTGTGACACGACCATTCCACTCCGGAGTAACGTGGCCCCTGCAACGGTCCTTGAATCAGTAAAGAAATTCACAGCGAGCTCTTACAGAGACGTTGCATAATCAGTGTAAGGTGTCAATTTAGGCAGTGCTGGCTTTTATCACACCACCCCCATGAAAATACTTGTCAGTGACGTCTTCTTCTGCTCTCCACGGTATCCGATCTGTCACCATGGCAGCCAATCAAAGAAGTGTTCCCTTTACTATTCGAAGCTTTTTTTTTTTTTTGTTTAAACAAGGAATCCCAAGCACGCTCCTAAATGTAGAACGACGTGTGGGTTTGTGGATCCCTGATCATCTGATAGACAATCCTGCCAAATGTTTTTTTTTTTTTTTAACAGCCTGAGTATCTTGATGCGGAACACTGTTTAAGCTCAGAGAAATCTAGGTCTTTATTTAACATTATTTTTGGCACGTTGACTCGCTCGGGCTGTCCACTGCATGTTTTATTTTCAGTTCCATGCCGAGGTGATAAGCCGTGGCCTCATCATGCTTGGTTATAGATTTTCTAATCTCGGTTTGGCACACTGTCCTGACTGATGCTTCTCTCTTTTTCTTTTCCTTCCTTGATTTGCCTTTTCCTCTGTTATTTTACTTTACTGCATTACCTGCACTTTTATCTTCCTTGCTACCCCCTTTTTTTTTACCCCTCCTTGTTTCCTTCTCTATCTCCACTTTTTTAAAAATCCCACCCACAGGTCTCTGTCCGGTCGCATTGTGGGAGGTGTCTGGTGGTTCTTCACCCTCATCATCATTTCCTCCTACACAGCCAACTTGGCTGCCTTCCTTACTGTGGAGAGGATGGTGTCACCCATCGAGAGCGCCGAAGACCTGGCCAAGCAGACGGACATCGCCTACGGCACTCTGGACTCTGGTTCCACAAAGGAGTTTTTCAAGGTGAGTTCACAAGGATATTTTTACCCAGCTCGTTATATGGAAACCCCATTATTGCATTTAGACTGTCTGATGTGAGCTTCCTTTTATAGGAAACGTGTTATGGATTTATTTTATGAATGTTCTCGTATAGATCAGTAAGGAATAAAACTGCGAGTGTTTAAGTTAAAGGCAACTGGAATTCATTTTGGTTCTTAAAGACGTTTGATCTCTTATCCAATGGCTTCTTCAGTTTGGGGGGTGTCGCCTTGGAGCTGGTCCTGAGGGTCCTTGACCTACTCCGTCGACATGTGAGTCGTTAATATCACTGGGCCTTTCAGATGAGAGGTGAAACGTCTTCAGGACCCGAGAAGTTGTCCCGTTGTCCTTCAACTCAAAAGTTCAACTCTACAACGACCTGGGTGGCTGGAAAATCTATACAGAGTCAATCTGGGGTCACACAAGAAACGTCACCATGGTCGGATTTGTAGTAAAAGGTCTGAATTGTCCGAAAGGCCCAGAAGCCTGCCTCTGTTTCCCAGGCTGTTGAACACTTGGCCCCTTTGGGCCCGATTGCTCCCACCTGAAAATGGACAGAGTTCCGCCAACTGACAAACACAAAGTGTTCAAACTAAGCTGATTTGAGTGGTTTGATGGCGTGCCGTGGCTTAGTAATTAGAGCAATGAACTGTGGACCAGAAGGTCCAGGGTTCAGGTCCCACCTATGCCAAGTTGGGGCCACAATTGCTTAAAGCGTAGCAGCTGTAAGCACCCTTGTGTAACGCTGTAAATGTGACTGTGACTTTAGCATTGCCCCATTTACCCCCACCTTTTGACCCCCCCCCCCACATGTTAATGGCATTGTCTGCTCTTTCCACAGAGGTCAAAGATTGCTGTCTATGAGAAAATGTGGAGCTACATGAAGTCAGCCGAGCCCACCGTCTTCACCAAAACGACGGTAGAGGGAGTGGCTCGGGTGAGGAAGTCCAAAGGGAAGTACGCCTTCCTGCTGGAGTCCACCATGAACGAGTACACGGAGCAACGCAAGCCCTGCGACACCATGAAGGTCGGAGGCAACCTGGACTCCAAAGGCTACGGAGTGGCTACGCCCAAGGGCTCACAGTTAAGGTGGGTGGAGTAGTATAACAATATGTCACGTGTTGTTATGGTATTCCACCTTCCCTGGCGTGCCTACCTGTACTCTTTTTCTTTCTTTCACTCCTCTTGCTTTCTTGAGCTTTTTTGTCTTTGTGTCGAGTTGCTGCTCTTTGTTTTATAGCTTACGATGCTTCGTTCAGGTAACCGAGCTGCATGCGGACGGTGTTGATTAAGGAATGAAATTGCTTGATATTTCAAACGTGCTATGAATTTTAAATGACTGAACAACCCAGTAATAACCGAGGCTTCTCTGACACTGACTCGCGCTCTTACAGTTTAAAGGCGCCAGATGATACGCATCAGCAGCCTGTGCGTAACCATGGCAGTCCACTCGGCTTGAGTTCCAGATGTGCCACCGTAGCAACATTTTGCTTTGTATTTAGCAGCCAAACTAAGAGCTCTAGGTCTTATCATTCTCAGAGGAACCTTGGGATTAAGGCAGTTGTATTGCTTCATTGATAGCAAATGAGTGACGGGCCAGTTCTGGGCCATGCCTGCCGTCTCCTATTGTCCACTTAACGCCATAGAATCACAAGAATCTGACTGTCCTCTGGAGGCAGTGTTAAGATCAGGGGTTGGTTCAGCTGGTCAGGTCGAGACTCAGCAATGTTATATGGTGAAAGAAAATAAATAAAGCAGCCGTCAATTCTGAATGACAATGGATTTTCTGGACATCGTCCTAAACGATAACGCCAGGATTGATGGGGCTCAGATTGTGGGACCAAGGAGAAATCATACGCACCCCGTTGGGATGTTCTGGATATGAACACATTTACATTTACGGCATTTAGCAGACGCCCTTATCCAGAGCGACTTAGTCTTGCAATCCAAGCAATTGTGGGTCAAGGACCCAACTGTGGCAACTTGGCAGAGGTGGGATATGAACCCTGGACCTTCTGGTTCAGAGTCAAGTACCTTAACCACTAGGCTACCACAGTCCTCACGTTACAGTGTTTCGACTTTTCCCATTGTCAATACAAGATCTTGGAAAAAAAAATGTAAGCAGTAAATGTTGTGATGTTGCACTGTGGAAGCAATGCCAAAGAGAATGGATGCAATAATCAAACCTGAAGGAGATTCAATGAAATATTTGAGTGCAGGACCTTTTTTGGCCGGCCTCTGTACATCTACGCACATCATAAATTCTAGTTTCGTATTAAAGCACATTTGGCGAAACACAGCGCCTGTTCAGTACGTACGTTCCTGCGTTCAGTCGTTTCAGGAATGAGGAGAGTCCCATGCAGACGACAGCAGCTCCCCAGATCAGCCATTTTGCTGGAGCTGCTGTCGCTGGCGTGTCACTTCTCTCGCCCGTGGTCCTCCGACGGTGCAGCAGAGAGATGAGATCACCGCGTCAGAGAACGCTTCGGCTTTTCCCTCAGCTCTGTATCACAAATGCTCCTCTAACGCTCTTGTTTCTTCACTCCTCAGCTCAGACGGCCTTGCTGCATTCTTCATGTCTTCTCTTTTCATGTCTGCACTTATGCACTATAGAATGGTGCGTTCTGGATAAACCTCTCTTTTTAAAAGACATTTCGAAGATTTTTCCCAAAAAATCCTAAGCAGTCGCTGAATTGATTCGCGTGGTTTTTTTTTTTATGGATTTTTGCTGGTCTCGGTTCACTGGGACATTCTGGACGGGAGAGGGCTACACTAACACAGGTTTAGAGTTACAAACAGAAGAGTCTCTCAGATCCCATCGTCTTCTTCTGATCAGGATTATTAGCGAATATATTCAATTATGTTATATCCACCCAATTCAGCTCAGGGTTATGGGCAGTTAGATAAATCACAAAGAATCCCCAGAGAGGCTGCACACACACACACATACACACACACACACACACTCATTCACTTACTCATGTTGGGACAATTTAGAGACACAAACGATCCTATCATAGGGCATATGAAGACAATTGAATGCTTTTATTAGTATCAGTTACTCAGAGAACATGGAACCAGCACACAGACCGAGTTTGGACTGGGAATTAAACTACTAACCTCTGTACCAACAACTGGTCGACTGCAAAGAGTCCCAGTGTGAGTGAGCTGTCATGGGCTGGCACCCTGTCCTCCAGGCCCCCATGACCCTGACTTGCATTGCGAACATATAACATGATAAATTGATCAAATACACCCATGACATATAGTATGATAAATTGGCCACACCAAGAATTCTAAGATGATCCTTGAATTCCTTCCCAGTTCATCCCAGTTCAGTTTTTCAAAAGGACCACTCATCCCCATGTGTACTCCAATCCTCTGCAGTTATCCCCGATTACCCATTTACTGCATCTCTGGGCAGTTTTGGTGCCACTATCCATTATGTAAATACAGGCACAAAAGCTTAAATATGAGATTTTGTCATCTGAAATGCTCAGAAATTTGGAAAGGACTTGCAGTTCCCCGTAGCGTTCGATTCCCTCTGTAATCAGTAACTATTACTAGTCTAAGAGATGCAGGCGTACCCGCTGCACTTTCTGTAAAAACCGCCTGAGCTCATCTTAAATGTACATGGCAGGAAATTTGTCGAGGAGCTTTTTATTTTCCCTGCGGTACACTCTCACCTGCATTAAATCAGTATGTCTATAGGAAGTAATAGACACCGAAGACGCTAATGTAACACCGAGCAAACTCACATCGAGGTATGCATGAGGCTTAATCAGCACTTTGCAAGACTCTCAGTTCATCTAGAAAGAGCCCGTAGGGACAGAAACAGGTAGTCAATACTGTGAAGGTCCTCAGAGTATCTCAGAGCAATATAGGCTAATGAAAAACATAGAGAGAAAACCTAGCATGGATGTAGAGGAGGGATTGATTCTTTTCCAAGTTCTTTGATATTATTGGCCTTTGCTTTCTTGTTAGATTTAGGCGAGTCTAATTTGCATCACAGGAGAGCAGGTGTTGCTCTAAACCTCATCTCCCGGTCCACCATCCCACCGAGACCCGTATCAGAGCGATATTCGGCAAGGGGAACTGGTTTCACAGGTCACATGACGGTGAACGTAGATGCGATTGCTGTGCGCAGACATTTACCTACTTGGGGAAATTGGAAATTAAATACACCTCCACTAGGCCACCATAGTCCCACTAAAGAGCGGTAAATAACGGTCTGTTGGCTTTAACTTGTTACAGGGTGCCCCAAATGTGCCTTTTTTTTTTTAATTGCTCAAGCCATTGCATGCTGATCGCGATTTTTTCATGCGTCTTTTGCAGAGCAGCAGTACATTAATTTGAGCTTCTGTATCAGCGAACATGATTTTCAGGCGAAAATGCAATATTTTATTTGCCACCCGTTTCCTTTTTGTGAGCTAATCGCCATTGCTTCAGCAGCTCCCGTATTTTCAGTCCGCCGCTCCATTTGCAGCCTTTTCATGCAAGACTGAGTAAAAACACGGTCCCTTTAACCTCTTTTCTTCCCTCTCCTCCTCTGAGCCATTTTACTGGCTTGTAAAATGTTTAGGTTTGGGACGATGTTAAGTAATACGTTTGATTTGAGTACAAGCTTAAATTTGGCGTGTAATTGGACGGAGCTCCTAAATCAAACATTCAATAAAAGATTCAGATTTTGTATGAGACGGTCTTTTTTTTTTTTTTTTTTTTTACAAAATCAGACGTACCCAGCATCGGCTTTTTGAATTTTCTTTGAGCATCAACAGAAAAAGACGTTTTTTTTGTCTTGGCCATTTTTCCACCGGGTGAAAAATACGTCGCATCTGGTGTGTATAGTTCTGAGAAGTTTAAAACGTCGTTTAGATGCGTAAAGGCCTTTATCCTGGTTATCCCAGGGGTCAGTTATATGAGAAAACTAACACATGTATTTAAACATTACTATACATATAAACTTGGCCATTTAACTTTTTCATCAGCTATTCGGATCCGACCCTTTCATGACTGTTAAAAGTAAATTCTTGGTTCCAAGTAGAACTTCGCCTTAATGTGTGGGGCGACTGATCTTTATTTAGAACTCGCTCGATACGCAGTTTAGTCTTATACAATACATAGCTTATGGTGCCACATTTAATGGTGCTGCATGTCTCACTACTAACGTAGTTCTTGGGAAATTTCCATGCATTTGGCAAAGGGATTCCCTAGTTCAGATGTTTGACAGGATAACCGTCGTCCTGAAGCGATGTCTGGAATGCAGCACTGTCATCCAAACACCATGCAATGCTTCATCCTCATTTCATAACAAAGAAGACGTCTATGATGCTGGACTTACAGGGCACCCTGTAGACTAACATTTATTTCGTTGCTCATGTAAAACATGAAGCGTCTACTTTCTGAAAATGATTTCTTGAAAATCAGTTCCCAAAAAGAGAGGTTTGTCCGGCGCACCGGTGTGTTTAACTTGGGGAGGGTGAGGAAGGGAACTAGAGCTCTGAAACTATCCACCTCTGTAACGTCTTTCTTGATTTTGGATTGGGTACTGCTCACTCTGACAAACTATGTTTTATCGTTTCAAGAAGTGCAGTTAACCTGGCAGTTTTAAAACTGAATGAACAAGGCCTGTTGGACAAATTGAAAAACAAGTGGTGGTACGACAAAGGAGAGTGTGGCAGCGGAGGAGGTGGTGAGAAGGTTAGCCACTATGTTGACAAACGTGGGTAAAAAGAATCCTCAGCAACCGGCGCATCTGCCGGGGCCACAATACACACACACACACACACACACACACACACACACACACACACACACACACACACACACACACACACGCACTCATTCAGCGAGACAACAGGAAAGCAGTTACTGTCAGAGCACAAATATTCGCTTCAGTCGAGCCCAAAGTCTGCTGCTGCGTAACCATACACACACACTTAACTTTTTACGCAATTATGCCCTTAACTGTCAGAATCTCTGGCACTTTTAAAAGAGGTAGAACGTTGAATCAGCTCAGTTCAAATCTGCAGCAGAAGTTTCAGACTGGAATGCCTCTGGAATCCAGTCACAGTCGGGTCACTGCAAAGAACATGTTAAAAATGGTAAAAATCTCAAGCAAGCCGGACAGTGTGCGTCCTGAATTATGTCACTAGTGTATCTCATTATCGCTAATAAGTAACAATTACATGTGAGGTTGTTAATGAGTTAATCCACCGGTGAGATCCACCAATATCAGAGGTATTTGGACGGTTCCAGTGTTGCCAGGTGTACGATAATTATCGTATTTGTATGATAATTTGGCCCTCTGTATGACGTGTAAACAGTAATCCCAAAAAAAGCCAAATATATGATAACTTGACCATTCCGTGAATGTGTGGTTGTAATCGGTTGTAATCAGCCTGTAAGCCCCGAAGGCAGCATCTGTTTCCTTTCTAAAAGAATAGTCCGAAAAGTCTGCTGCGTCCGCCCCATGAGTGAGGAAAAGAAAGAAAGCTGTGAGTGCCTGTTAGACGCTATTCAACACTAGAGTGACTATAGCGCATCAATAGACTTATTTTGGTTATGACGGGTGTACCATCATTTCCCTCAAAGCACGATAACTCGATGTCTCTGGTACGATAATCTTACATTTCTCGCCTGGCAACTCTGGACGACGCTACCATGTACCGTAATCACGCGTATGAAGGTGATGAAATAACGATGGGACAGACCCGGACTACTAATCAGAGCACTACTAATTAATTGACTGTATGTCAATATGAAACAGTCTTAAGCATATTTAGATTTAGAGGACCTACACGCCCTTAGATTAGGGGCGTAACGATACACCATGCTCAAGATTTGATTTTCTTCCCATAAGCCATTTCATAAAAGACCTTCCTGCTTTCTGAACCGTAAAGGTTTTTAAACGAGCGTGAGAAAAAAAAAGTAAGTCGTCCCCTAAACATGAACGACTAGAAGCAGGTTTAAAACAGTAAACAAATGTTCTGTAGCTTTACCACAGCTTAGAAAGAGCGAAAACGTTCATTGGTGTATAAAAAAAAATGTAAGCAAAAAGAATTCTTACCTCACTGGGAGGAACTAAATATTATTTATTTTTTATTTATTATTTACTTACAATGTATATAATATTTGCTTATTTTAAATAGTTTTGTTACTATTGTAACAGATTGAGCAGATTTTATTATATATATATATATATATATATATATTCGATTAGATTAAAATGAAAATCAAAGAAACAAACCAGTTTCCATTCCTGAAAGGAAGATAAAACAGTAAAGGATGTTAAAAAAAAAACCTCCACTCCACGATGCACATGGTGACATTCTTGCATCGTTACACCCCTAACTGAAATGGTCAACTTTCAAAAAATCAAAAAGTCAGCCGAAAAAAAAAAAAAATCATCGAATTCTGCAAACGATTGAAGCAGAAAACGAAGAGGAAAAAAAAACCGGTATAATTTCTCATTTGTGTTACCTTCGACGTTTGCCAATAGTTGTGGGCTAACAGTAACTGCGTCCGCACTTTGGGAATCCAGGCTGCGGCAGCATGTGCCCGTTGCCCAAAGCGATGGAGCGGGGTCCCCTTCATATGTCTGTAGCTCCAGTACCAGGCCTTGATGCTTTGGGGAGCATAGAGACATGTACTCTGGTGGGACCCTGCACTCCGTCACTTTGCCACTGCAAACTGCTGTGTCAGAAAGCTATTGTAACTGAATAACATAAAATAACATGTCCTATGATGTTATTTATGTTATTTCCCCTGCGTGGTTGAAGAACTCCCGTAAACCTTGCCGTTTTGAAACTGAGTGAATCAGGCATCTTAGACAAGCTGAAAAACAAATGGTGGTACGATAAGGGCGAGTGTGGACCCAAGGACTCGGGAAGTAAGGTCAGTCTCCTCCAGTCTGGGACCATCACTGTTGTCTAATGCTCGCACAGACAGACATGTGAGAGTGAGCGAGGAAAAGTCATGCATTTAGATACAGCATGCACTGGCTGAGGGAGATGATGTCAGTTATACTATACATCATTTACGTAATAAGACCATAGAGCTAGTGTAACACTTACTGCATGCCTTCCTCAGATTCCTTCACTGAGTGTGCAATGCCTTGGAAATAAGGGCTAAACAGGACCTGAGAGGAAAGCTTACCGTATTTTCTGGACTAAAAGCACAATGGTAGATCTGGTCAGTCAGGTTTGGTGGATCAGGCGTCACTTTAAACAACTGGCAGGTTTAATTGAGTGTGAGACACTCTGGCAACGTTGGGTCCAGGCATAATAAACCAGACCGGAATGAGAGGGAGGCAGGTGGAAAGCTGAAGATGTAAGGAGTAGAGGTGGTAAAGGTGGACGACTTCAAATATCTCGGGGCAACCATCCAGAGCAATGGACATTTCAGAAAAGAGGTGAAGAAGAGAGTGCAGGCAGGATGGAAAGGGTGGAGACGGGTGTCAGGACTGATGTGTGACAGAAGGGTAGCAGCAAGAGTGAAGGGGAACGTTTGCAAGACAGTGGTGAGGCCTGCTATGATGTATGGTTTGGAGACCGTGGCTCTGTCTAAAAGGCAGGAGGCTGAGCTGGAGGTGGCGGAGATGAAGACGCTGAGATTTTCGTTGGGAGTGAAAAGGGCGGACAAGATTAGAAATGAGCAGATCAGAGGGACAGTGAAGGGGCAGCAGTTTGGAGACAAAAGTAGAGAGGCCAGGTTGAGATGGACAAAGAATGTTGGAGATGGAGCTGCCGGGCAGAAGGAGAAGAGGAAGACCTCAGAAGGAAGGTTCATGGATGTTGTGAAGGTGGACATGGAGACGGTTGGTGTAGCAGTAGAGGAACAGGAGATAGGGCAATATGGAGGCAGATGATTCGCTGTGGCGACCTCTAAAGGGAGAAGCAGAAAGAAGAAGAAGAGGAGATGGGAACAACGTTCCCCGAGCTCATGCTTTTCTTCTGCTCATCAATTATTTTCAAGCCTTATTGTTAGTGGTTACGCTTTATCTTTATATATATATATATATTTTACCATAACAAAGTCATGACATAATAAGAGAACCCCATTATCCAAGGGAAACGGACATAAAATGAGATTCCACGGTAAATCAGGGCTTCTGTACGCAGCAAAATAACCAGCACGGCCTTTCTGTTCAAGCCGTTTTTAAGAATGTGAGGTGGGAAGCAGAAAAATCGAAACAAAGTGACATTTTGTCCTGAAAATACGGTAAATGGCCTTTTAGGTTTAAATAAGGAAACGTTGCATTAGATGAGTAGTTAGAAGTTCTTGTAGATCTCTTTAAGAGAGCTCGGTGTGTACGTAACGAATGCACACCAGAGCCGAGTAATTAATTCTTAATTGCCGCGGGTTAAACGAGAGGATTGATGCCTGATTGGAATAGAGGTGTGTTAGTGGCTTACAGTAGTGAAATGATCAGCTGTTAATGTTTAGAGAGAGAGAGAGAGAGAGAGACATTAATACGCAGGACAATTATTTATTTTCATTTATGTAACAAAATGTGAACTGTAAAATGCGTGTGCGTGTGCGCGTGCCTGCGCGTGCGTGTGTGCCTGCGCGTGAGTGAGCCGTGTTGTGGTTTGTTCGTTTTGTGTGTAGTTTTTTTCCAAATTCCTTCGCTCTAACACTCTCTCCTCCGCCTCCAGGACAAGAGCTCGCAGGCCCTGAGCCTCAGTAACGTGGCTGGGGTCTTCTACATCCTGGTCGGTGGCCTGGGCCTGGCCATGCTGGTGGCCCTCATAGAGTTCTGCTACAAGTCGCGAAACGAAGCCAAGAGAATGAAGGTGGAGGCGCCTGAACGCCAAACCCCTCCCTCTCCCACCCCGGTCCCCAACCCCGTCCCTCTCCCGAGTCCCCGCCCCTCGCCCCAGCCTAGCCCCACCCACAGCACCCAGAGTTTAGCCACATATAGAGAGGGTTACAACGTCTACGGGACTGATGGCGTAGAGATGTAGGCACACAGGCGTACGTAGGTGGGGTCCAGTCGTAAGTGGAGCTCCTGTGGTGTGATGCTGCTTGTCATGTGATCACGCCTGCTTTTGTCTGTGACGTCCTCGTCCCGTGTTAATCCAAGTGCAGATGTCTGCCTTTATGTACATGCATGGTGTGCGTCGGCGGCGCCGGCCCTGCATACGTCACAAGCCGTGGCCTCGTATAGAAGTTACAGCCGAAAATTTCCGCATTATGAGATTGTGTTCAAAATTTAAACAGCTACAGTGATTTAAGGTGACGGTTGACAATCCAACTACGTGAAAAGCTGTAACATTTACGTCATTTAGCCGACGCCCTTATCCAGAGCGACTTACAATGAATACAGTCTTACAATCTAAGCAATTGTGGCTTAAGGGCCTTGCTCAGGAAGGTGGGATTTGAACCCTGGACCTTCTGGTCCCTGGTCCAGTACCTTAACCGCTAGGCTAACACAGTCCTACAGTAACGTGATTCCTCTACGGAGCAAAACTAAACCAACCTCGGTCAAATTAATTATCCAAATATCCAATATATTACATTATTGATATAAAACCTATATCATATCCGATATATTTTTCATCTTAAGTTTAAATGTGAGTTAATTATAAGAAATTCACTGATGAATCGTTCTGTCGTTAGTATTTACTGTGTCGAACGTTTCATGAAAGCAAAACGTACGTCTAAAAAAAACGGATACAACGACAGCGTAGGGCTTCCCATTCATTTGTTCAGGTTTGTGTTTTAAACTGTTAAGGTAATTTTGGCAAATTACTGAATACATATTTGTGTCGAATAAAACCATATGTTGACTCGGAGTAACCTGGACTGAGATAACAAAGTCACCAAAGAGCAGCTAAACCTGTGTAGGAGATTTCCTTTACAAGGCAGCACATTAATTGTGCTGATGAGAAAGTAGGAGCACATGAGGGAGCAGTCGTTAGAAAGCCTCGTTATGAGACTGGAAGCTCAGAGTGTAGAAATGCAGGGCTCGGCCACATACATTCCAGATGCTTCATCGCTGAACTGTGTTCAATCTGCTGTTGTGTTTGTGCTTGCTAATAATATCTGCTCGCTTTTGGACTATAAAACATCTATACATGTGCTTTCTTTAGAGCCATCGTGTCTCACTGCACTTTCTCTCTCCCTTCCCCTTCTCCATACCCCCCCCCTCTCTCTTTCGCTCTCTCATCTCCCTCTCTCTGCTTCTGTCGTTCTTCCTCATTCTCTCTCACTCTCTCTCTCTCTGTCTCTCTCTCTCTTCTCATGTCTTCTCTCTTTTTCTCCTCCTCTCTTTTTCTCCTACTCTCCTCCATTCCTGGTTCTCCTTTTCTCTCTCTCCGTTCCTCTCTTACCCCCCTCTCTCCTCCGTCTCCCTCCGCCCTCTCGCTACTCTCTTTTTCTCCTTTTTCATTCTCCTTCATCCCTCTCCCTTCCTCTCTCTCTCTCCTTCTTCTCATTCTCTCTCGTCCTCTCCTTATTTCTCTTTCTCCTTCTCTCGCTTTTTCCCATTCTCTCACACCCTCTCCTTCTCTCGCTTTCTTTCTGTCTCTCTCTCTCTGACTCTCTCTCTCTCTCTCTCTCTCTCTCTCTCTCTCTCTCTGTCTCTCTCTGTGCCTCTCTCTCTCTCTCTCTCTCTCTCTGTCTCTCTCTGTGCCT
>JAUZST010044908.1:0-25955 GCA_034779995.1 Parotocinclus haroldoi
TTAATGTCAGTAAATGTAAATATATTAAGTATTAATAAAAAATCTCTATATATATATATATATATATATATATATATATATATATAATTCTATATTTTAATAACAGTTAAAGGACTCGGATATACTCCAGGACAGATAATTAAGACCATAGTGGAAATTCATGTGCAGTATAGCTGTATAGCAAATTATTAATAGCTTATAAACCCTAGAATGTTTAGTCAGTGTGTTATAATATACAATAGTAATAGATTAACAATATGTGATAGTGTTTGTAGTGTAATAGCCCAGTAGTGTAATATAGTGGAAAATAAAAATATTTACAGTGACCCTTTTTGACTTTCATGGCAAATTTAACAGTAATAACAGTAACCCCTCAACATGAGCTGAACCCTTGTAGATTTATTTTTGATAACATTATTAAGAGAAAGTACCAACATAACTCAGGGAGCAATGTGTTTCCAGCACAATTCTTACATTCGTGTGAATGTGTAGTGTTTATAGATTTTTTTTTATAAGGCAGGTATGTATCACAAATAATCTTTGTACAAGTATTTTGGAAATAGCTGCTTAATTTGAAATATTTCACCTGCTTGATAAAATTCCACAAAACACTGTAAAAATGGCAGACCTTTACTATCTATGAATTGACTTGATCACTGATGATCTAGTTGTATTTGTACCCCCTTAATTTAACAGTCACACAATATTTCACATATAGACACACAGGTCAATCTACTGCCAAAAAGGAGAGCTGGAGTGATGTAATGAACCTCTCTGTTTTGTGCAGGGGGCTTTTGTGAAATTCAATGTGATCATTTAAACTCTAAATCATAGCCTGCGAAATTCTCCGGGTTGGGCATAATCTCCTTATTAGTAACTAAGGCCAGCTCGTCCTGGGGTAGTTTCACTGGCACTTCTACGCTCTGGAATCTGCCTGTTTGACCCTGGGTGGCACAGTATCTTCCTTTCACAATAAATTCTATTGTGTTTCTCTTAATTGCACATGCCTCTGTAGCAAGGCTTCCAAAAGTGTGGCTTGACTTCCCCAAATCCTACACAGCTGGGTCTGCCATGTGGAAAAGCCAAGTATACCCCTCACTGGACCTATAGTACCCTTGATCCAGGCTGGCAGAGGATAACAAGAGTGACACTGACCCTCGCAAGAAGTATACAAACACACCCACTGAGAGAGGCCCCTAAATCTGTTTCCATGTCTCACAGACTCACACTAACGCCAAGACTTCCCAGAACTACCTTCACAAAAGAGATCCAGAATAGGAATAGCATGTAGTTCTAGTTCGAAATGACATCATGTTTAGATTATACATGCATATCATAAAACTAAGCAAATTCCTCTAAATATACTGCTCACAAAAATTAGGGGATATTTAATTAGGGGATAGGTCATTTTGAAATATTCCCTGCTTTTTGTAAGCAGTATATCTTCATAAAGTACATTAAATAACTCCTGTGTGTAATGCCTGCCTAAAAATAATATTTATCTTATTTAGGTCATTACCCTGATATAGTTAAGATGAACAGGTAAAGATTCAGAATCTTACTTGGTTACCCAGCTAAGGGTTCCTGGCAGTGCTGGGATTTAAACTCTTAGCCTTCAGATTACTGGTTGAAAGACACTAACCACCACCATGAATGAGGTGTTTTCACTACGAGATGCCTTCAACTGGGACACTTTTCAGTACTTAAACAAAACCATTTAATAAAATTTTATTTTGATGGACATTTTACTGCTCTTACTAAAAGCAGAAGTAGTGAGAATACACACTTGTTGGTTTATATTTTCCTTTTTTTTAATAAAACGTGTGGAGATAGAATATTTATTAAAAACATTTTTAGTTTTCATACAGATTTCTTATTCAGTGAAATCTTAGGAGGAGTCTCCAGATTGGAGTGATTAGATTGTCAGAGCAGAACGTGACCAACAATAGCTTACACACTGAGAAGAAACAATTGCATGCCTTATCAAACTCCAGTGTCAGTAGGTGACTGATGAACAACTGAGAAATGTGGTAAGAATAGTTCTAGCAGAAATGGGTTGGACACACCTGTGTGTGATTTGCAGGGGATCACATGGTGTCATGAGCAGTGAACAGTGACAACCTGTGAAAAGATTTATGACTTAAACGAAGACACATATGATACGGCGCAGGGTATTGGGTTCGTTTTCCCAGACATCAAGACTGAGTTTATTTTAAAGTGCTTGCTGAATCATTAAATCTGATGCGCTCCATTTGCAGGTTTGGAGTGACATGTTTTCTATATGAAAGCCTGAGATGTGTTTTTTTTTTTTGTTTGTTTTCTTGTTAAGAGGAAGCAATGGGGATGAAGGCAAACTACGGGATATGATATTTGATACAGCCTGAAGACTTTGCTAAATAACACTGCATATAACTGGTTCACTGATGCATTTGAACAAGAATAAAATATACATGTATGTTGCATAATCAGGTAATACACATAACGTCGAGGTTGTCACTGTGCTGTTCCCTGTAATATGTAATTGTAACATTTAACAATTGTAGTAGATTGTCTTATTATTGTCGTATTAGTTATTCTGTCTTGGCCTGAAATTTCATATCGCTAGATTGTACAGCGTGCTTAAATTAAGAAATGTTCTTCAAATGTCTTGTTACTGCTAATTTCTCGAAGTGGAGTTATTATACAATAGTGTGATCTATAATAAATATGTATGTAATGTTTTGTTTACTTTGCTTCTAAACTGACATTTTACCATACCACTAATGTGTGAAAAAGAAAACCACAACATTTAGACTGATCCTGCCATTATCAGGAAATACCTCTTTGGTATGAGGAATGGTTTAATGGTTTGAAATTCCAACCAATGTTCATTCAACTGATCTCACTTTACCCCATTACAGGCACATCTGGAAACAATAGGTTGAAAGTAAAGCCATCCCATAAATCTATCACAGTTTTTTCAGCCTGGTAGAGACGATCATTGCGCCTTAGAGATGTTTACAAAAGCAATAAAAATAAATATGGCAATTTATCAATTTGAGTTTTGTCTGCAGCAGAGTGGAACTTACCTGATTATTAACACATATTTCTGAGGCCGGAAAGCAACTCAACATGACTGACTTAGCTCCTAACAAGTCCACAAATAGTCTGCTGGGAAGTGACTCTGTGTGGAGACAGTCTGCTCCAATTAGGACTGAACTCCTTCACGTTGCTCATCTCAACTGTCTGCATCGTTGTCTCTATTACATTAGCATGTCTCTCACTTTACTCTTGTCTTTCCATTGTTTTCTGAAGGAGGAACAAGAGACCAGCTACACTGTCCTGAGATCCAAGGGCACAAATGTGACTCTGAGTGGACTGAAACCAGATACCAGATACCTGCTGCAGATTAGAGCCCGTACTGCAGCAGGTTACGGGGGCAGCAGTCGCAAGTTTGAGTTTGAGACCAGCCCAGACTGTAAGCACAGACATTATCAACCTCTTAATACTGAACAATTAAAACAAAGCTCACTTAGCATTATCCCACCTGCTAAATCAATATTATGAATTACTATTATATTATTGCTTTTTGCTGGTGCTCTTTTTAGAACTGAAATTAAGTAATTCATTTTTGTATTTTCATTATGCAGCCTGTATTGTTAGACAACAATCTAGGCTGTGATGCCATTAGTGACCGGCACATACAGCATGAGCATTTTGATACAAAAAAGCCTCTTTTTCTGCACCCGTACTACTAATGAAACATTTATAGGAAATCAATGCACAGTCTGGGAACAAAATGATATAGTGTAAGCAGCAGGGCTTTTCTTCTCTTCAGGTTACTGAACTGCCAGTGCCTCCAAAACTCCACATGCATAGCAAATGTGAAATGTGAAATGATGGCATTGTTCCCCTGAGATGATAGATCCCATTATTCATCTGTTAATCTGAGCAGAATGTGCTGTACCTTTGGGATTTAGAAAATCAGTCACCAGAGCCTTATTGCTTATTAGTTCACAGTCTGGAGGTTTTGTAAGAGTCATGGCTTATTTAAAGATATTATTACATCATTTTAGTGGATATAATGTGGTAATTATGTCAAATGATCATAATTTCAAAGGAACAGCTGAATGAACTGATAAATGATGATGACTAGCTTGTGTTACACTTTATTGAGCAGTGGACTGAGTGCTAACTAAACTGGCATTAAGCACTCTGTACAATATCATTCTTTTTTCCTAGTCAGGAAGACTTCTTAGACATGTTGGTCATGGTATATATCTAAGTCTCACTGTGGAAAAAAATGTTGTTCTTGTCAAGCCTGGACTTCAACGAAGTCTAGTTCAATACAACACAAGGCAGTTGTTTAATCACAGACTCATTTGAACTCACGTTAAGCATTTGCACCATAATGGACATATATGGCAGAATATGGGTTCTGTCAAAAAAAGGTAGTGGGAGGCAAAGGAAGGTCATAGTACAAATACAAAAAAAGTTAGAGCACCCTTGAGTGTGTTTACATGCACTTAATATTATATATACAATCATAGTAATTTCTGCATTTTTGCATCCGATTATCCTAGTTGTCATTTAAATATCATACTCAAATGTAGAAATCTGATACATAGAGCTATATTGTTTTAATAGTAAGTGGATTTCTCGTAGCATGTAAACTACTTATCTGATTGTGGTTGGTTTTCTCAGTCAGCTCGTTTACGCATGCAATAAACAATTAGATTGTCATGTCAACATATTCTAAAGACTTTTTTATTCTCACAGGATCTTGCATTAACAGACTCTGAAACACACTATATATGAGAAACTAAAGAGTTTAATTATTTAATATTAAGGTTTACATTGCATATTTTATGAGTTTATTGATTGATTGAAAATTGATAAGACTCATTGATCTCATTGATCAGATTACTGACAAAAATCAGATTTTTTGACCATATTATTAAGTGCTTGTAAACACAGTGCCAAGGAGAGCTAAGGTATGATAGCTTCTGATGAAGCCAGGAGAAATGCAGACTTAACAGCATGTCAGTTAACCAAAAGAAAGTCTGTTTGTCAGGTTGCTGAAACACCGTAACTGAAAGAACTCACCTCACCAGAGGTTGGAATCAGCACTCTACCGGCTGAGCTACCCTAGATTATATTCCACCTCTGGTGAGGAAAGGTCTGTCAGTAATGTAGTTGCATTTCTTAGCTACCTTACATGACGAATATCTCCTACCTGTCACCGTAAGTGAACTTATGCTCTGGATGTATGTTTCTGGATGTTCCACCTTGTGAGAGACTACAGAGTTTCAGAAATCATCAGGGTCAGGGATAGACCAGTTGAATTGTATGTCGACTGTGTTGCCCACACATTAGCCCACAGAAATTGCACATACTGTCGTTTAATAGTTTATTAAATGTCCTTGAATGTGAAAACATGTGAACTATTATAATTGTAACAGCTGCATTTTGCTGTAGTTAATTATATTTAATGTATATTACATTATACATAATGCTGTTTGTTTTTCCCTTCCAGCATTTTCAATCTCTAGTGAGAACAGCCAGGTGGTCCTAATAGCCATTGCTTCTGCTGTGGCCATCATTCTTCTCACTGTGGTTCTCTACGTTGTGATTGGCAGGTTGGTCTGTCACTCAGATATTTCATAGTGGCCTTCTAGAACCTGCCATATCTCCATTATTCTGTATGTGTCCCTAAGGCCCCCTCTTCACCACACCCACCCCATATCTACTGGATGAAGACGTGCTTGTATTTGATCATATCTCTGCATGTCAACTGCCTATATATAGTTCTGGATGATTTACTTGGCAGAAGCTGTATTATTTTTCCTGCCCCTTCTTTACTCAATGTAACAGTCACTGTGAGAACTAGAGTGTCAGATCAGATCTTGGCACACGGCACTGTTAAAGGTCTGCGTAAATATATGGCTTAATATAAGGCTTATTATCAAATGCAGTTCTTTCTTATAGCAAAACAAATCAAGTTCATGGCTCAGAATGTGTGTGTCATTAGTAGTCATTAGATTTCCTCCAGCATGGTGTAGAGTAGCTAAAAGCTCAGCTAAATTTATTGATGTTAAATATTGACAACACTTTGATTGACAGGTGTTGTGGCTATCGGAAATCCAAACATCCAGACAAGAAGAGACTTCACTTTGGCAATGGCCACTGTAAGTATGTCATCCTGTGCCTTCAATGTTTGTTGACCTTTTTATGGACCTTTATATATTAGTTTGCAAATGTACATTTGTTGTTTTAGCAACGGTATAATTGTATAATATAACATGTTGTCAACTATAGCACCCAAACATCTCAGACTTCATTGCTCCATAAAACTTTTTCACTGATCATCATTCCAATCTTAGTGAACTCGAGCATATCTTAGTCAGTTTTTCGAGTAACTTCTTGGCTACTACAATTTTTAAAAAAGCATTCCTGATCAAGATTCCTACAGACTGTAAAAGAGTCAATTTGGCATCCCCATGTAGCTGCCAGATGCAGCTATTGCTCAAGAGTAAGGGAAGGTGCTCACACGAAATACTCATCTGTACTGTATACAATAATGTAGTCTAAGGAAGCTGTTTTGTATTCCTTATTTTCAGTTTTTATAAATTTCCTGTATTTACTGGTTATATTTCTAATAAAGAGACTAAGAAATTATCATATATATAAGCATTATAACATTGCTAAAACAATGGTATATCTAACTTTTGCACAGTAGTGTAGCTTTTTATGGCAATCACCAATCAGGTTAATAAAATATGTACAATCTTCCTAATTTTAACCAATGTTATTATTTAAGCACCATTATAGAAGTTCTAATCAGTTTCCTGCAACTCCTCTTTTCAGTGCGGCTGCCCGGTGTCAGAACTTATGTGGATCCTCACACCTATGAAGACCCAAGTCAGGCAGTGCATGAATTTGCCAAAGAGCTGGATGCATCCTGCATTGCCATCGACAAGGTAGTGGGTGCAGGTATGCAGATTTATTACTCAATAGCTGACTTGCAGCCATACATGAAAAATCAAAGAAATCATTTGTAACAGACATGTCAGGTGATTTAAATGAGAATCATTTAATACCTCAGTATGAAGTGTGTGCTTTTGATAGTGAGCTGTGAGATTGGGTGAACATCCCTCCCTGTGGTCATATTTATCCCCTGAATCACTTTAATAGAGTACCTGCTGATGGAGCTCAGGAGTGTGTGCAAGCGGCACAGACTTCCAGCAGTGATATTATTTTTCTTCCCCTTAAGCTTGCTCTCTCACAGGCACTTCATGTTCCTGATGTCTTAAACACAAGAGTACATATCAAGTTAATGCCTCTTGATTTATAGATACAAACCCAGTGTATGGAATGGAATCTAAAGCCATGACATCAGCCTACACCTTGGACATATGACCATAAATGTTGATGCTTTACTGGACAATATATTCAGCATTTTAAGATGGTAGGTCGCTAGGTAGTAGGTGGTGACATGTCACAGCTCTTATTTAGCGCTTTTATTTAGAGTTTTACTTATGAAGTTACCCTGTTGCTTCCGGACTCCATTTCCCAGCATTCATTCGTACAACATCACTCTTTAGCTCATTCTAACTAGTCCAATTACTGATCACACGCATATTGACATGTCATTATTCCTGTGATTGAATCCAGCTTTGTTTTTGGACTTCTTGCCTTGCATTTTTGACATTCTTTCTGGATATACTACCGCTCTGTTTTTTGTTTCTTTTTTTTGTTTGTTTTTACTTTTTTACTCTTAGACCTCAGCTTTGGTTATTAAAGAAACAATCTTTGTATTGTGTCTCTGCATTTTCCTCTCATTTCTGGCAGATATGACAACTTACATGCTGTGTTTATATGATGATGGGTTAAACGGTTATTGTGCTAAATAGCATTATCTGTACATTAGATTCATTTTGGCAGTGGTGCATAAAAGTTTGTAAACCCTTTGGAAATATCGTATTAGTAATATTACTTATTGAGACCAAATATTGCTTTATTACATAGATTTGGAAAAGTATGCAAACTTTTGCTTTCGTGACTGACTTAAAGCAGTAACTGCAACTTCATCAATTTGAAGAAATGTTTGAAGCAACAGCTTCAGCCTGAGATGGTGGTTTTCATCACTTTGCTTGCTGTAGGTCCCTCCACAACTTTCCTATTGGATTAAGACCAGGAACGAGTCATTACAAAATATTGACTTTAGAACAACTTTTGTACCTAAGTTTGTTATTTCGCTGCTTTAACTACATTTACTTGAGATTCAGTTCATCGACAGATGTTCTTTAGAATTAAAAAAATAGCTGGTATAATTCAGAATTAATTGTTCCATCAAGCACCACTGTATTTGCATTTACTGCCAAATGTAGAATAGACACAATCCGAATCCCATATTTTGGGACAGGAATTGTATACAATTACACATCTGGGACATTTGCTAATACAGTTTCACTACAGCACATATATAATTACCAAAGTAATTACTTTTAGGTAACTATAATTACTGTGATTACTTTTAGACTATAAAACTAAGATGAAATCCTAATCCGATGCAGATGAACAGTAGGTCACTGATTATTGCTCTCAATACTCATAATACTATCCAGATCTCTGCCTTAGTTCGTTTAAGTGGCTCACCTATAAAGTAATTTAGTTATTATTATTAAATTATTATTATTATTATTGTGATTAAATACTCACAAACATTTATATACATTAAACGTTAAAATGAACAGAAGATAATTTTATGCTAATTTAGATAATTTTGATTTGTTTTCAGGTGAATTTGGAGAGGTCTGCAGTGGTCGTCTGAAATTGCCTTCTAAAAAAGAAATTTGTGTGGCCATTAAGACACTGAAAGCAGGATATACAGAGACACAGAGGCGAGATTTCCTGAGTGAGGCCAGCATTATGGGACAATTTGATCATCCCAATATCATCAGACTGGAAGGAGTGGTAACACGAAGTAAGTACCTTTCAACATAGTTCATTTGGTAAAATACAACACAATGTATGGTTATGGCATATTTAAATATGACTGACTTGATGGCCTGAAACTTTCTCCAAGCCATTTTATCATTAAATTAGCAACTTTATATATTTTATATTTTGTATTTTTTGTTTTGTTTCATAGACTGGGTCATGTGGGAAATTAATCTATTTTTTAATTCATTTCTGACATAATGGTGAATATAGCATGTACATTAGTGATTTGGAGGGTACTTTTGCACAACATGGAAACAGTGATATTTCTCTGGATTAAGAAAGTAGTACTCTGGATTAGTGGATGTAGCATGCGGTTTCTGGGTTCCTGTCTGTGCTAGCATTCACTTAGCAGCTTTGTTTGATCAACTTCTCCACATTTTATTTAATGAAGCTATGCTAATCTTGAAATAACTTAAATTATTAATTTCTTTATATATTTTTTCTCCTTTTGAATTCTAATAATCCATCTTGTCTCAGTTACTTCTGTTTTATGCAGTTTCCATTTTAGTATTTACATTTTCTTTAATTTACACACAAATTTTAGCCAGCGATTACAAATTTCTTATTTGAATTTAAGTTTGTAAGTAAGCTAGGGAAGGGAAGTGAAGGACTTGAGGGGTTGCGCTAATTTTCTCTAAGTGTCTTAATTGGAATGACCTTTTGTAATGTTTTAGCTATTTTCCATTCTATTTTTTCAATTGACATACAGGACTATTGGGTGTTGCAGCAGTTTACAGTGCTAGTTACAAAAGCAGAGACACAGTTTGAGCCCCAGTTGTTCCTTCCAGTTGGTTAACACATCACATGCAGGCAAGGTTGACATTGTCTAAGGGAGGAGAGGGTGGAGGCTGGTCTGTGGATCTTTGCCTGGTACAGCAACAGCAACCCCTGCTGCCAGTGTGATAGGCCAGGACATGCTTACACCAGTGATATGTGGTCTTCTGGGATAAGCACTGGAACCTCATAACTGAGTGGTTAAAACATGAAAAAGTGTTTACCTGGTATATTTTGGAAGGTCATTGTGCGTGATTTACCTTGATTAGACCCTGCGTCAGTAATATTAAAAGGCTCCTTAGCCTGTCTGTTTTTACAAGTTAGGCCTATAACAGAGTCAGACAGAACATAAAAATGACTAAATTCTAATTTTCAATTAGACTTCATGCTAACCTTGAATTGCTCCGCGTTGTAAATTAAGTTCTAAATCATTAGAAAACGACATCGGACGTTTTGTATAACACAGTCTTAATTAATCAATTGTATGACCTTCAGAAACTTAGAACAGAGGATATTTTAAACCACTTTATTGCACAGTAATGTTGTTGTTTCTTGTCAGATTGGATTAGTTAAACAGTTCTTTTCTGCCTCAAATAGTATTTAGGAAGGATTCAGTTTTCATTTCTCATAGACTAAGGTGTAATTAATCATACAAAGCTTTCAGTATTATGCTTTTCACTGTAAATAATAGGCTTTTAAAATGACTCAATGTTTACTGTTACAGGGATTAAATATGTGCCTGTTTGTGTATTTGTGTGAAATAGCGAGAGAATGAGACAGATAGCTAGTGGGTTGTTTGTGCATGTGTGTGAAAGCAGAATTTTGGCAGTGGTTGCTGGGGGGAGGCTGGCAGATGACTCCATGGCCTGTGATGTGACATGATTTATTAACTCAGCCCTGTTAATTCTTAATAACCCAGAGTTTTCACACCCCATTTAACCTTGTGCTTTTGGCTACCATTAGGCAAAATATTTATGGAACTGCAATTGGGTTTCTCAGGGACAGTGAGATTGTACTTTTGAAACCATGGCAAGGTCTGGTTGAAGAGGTTCTGTTCTTGTTGCTGGTTGTGTTGTTAATATTACCAGAAAGCATCAAATTAGGCATAACACAACCTCTTCATCACTGTTAATTAAGATGTTACAGCATGTTTATTTGTGTCCCTGTATGCTTGGATTAAGAATTTCCTTCATGTTCTGAGAAAGTGGCAGACAGCATTTCATACGTTGGACTGGTGATGTATTAGTATAGCTTTCATGAATTCAGCTTTCGGTATTGGTCCGGTTTGCCTCTTCTACAAACATTTTTCACAGTGTACTGTTATCCCATGCTCAGGTCATTGGTATGCACATATGTGAAAAAAGACATAGCTAAAAGTAATACAGAACTTTAGGAACTGATCTCTTCACTTGGCTATGGCTGATTTAAGAACTTCTTTATACCTGACCCTTCCAAGGGCTGAAATAAGGTGCAGTTGGTAAAATCTGTAATTTATGACCAGCAAGAGGGACAAATAAAGCTGTCAGATCATGACAGCTGACCTTGTGGGCCCTCTAAATTCAGCCACAGCTTCTTTTTATCCTACAGGAAGTGCTTTTGAACCCAAGGCTGCAGACTGACCCCAGCGTGTCGGGGAGTGTCATGTGAAGAAGTGCACCCAAGTAGTTTGGGCATTGCTATTGTCTGGGGAGCGCAGACGATATCTCAGATGTGATGAAAGCCGTACAGCTAGTCTAGTTGGAGGCCCTAGCCGCTTCGTTTGCTTTTCCAACCCGTAAAAAATTCAGCTGTAAAAACTTGGCTTTTTATAATAGCCATATGTAGTCCCGCTGAAAGCCGTAAATTTTCATCTTAACTAAAAGTTTTCGTTCTAGAAATAACGGTGTTGCTGTGTAATGACTGCAGCATATGTAATTAAATGTGGCTCATTTTTGTTTTTCGACTGCCACAAAATGGTGTGTTAGTTTCCAAAATCTTGTTTACATATACTGTATATCAACAGAGTGCAGAACCTTAGCTCTTTCTAATCATAACTATATTACACTCTGTCTCTTTCTAGGTAAGCCAGTGATGATAGTGACAGAGTACATGGAGAATGGCTCTTTGGACAGCTTCCTGCGTGTGAGTATGACACACAGAGCGGATAATGAACCTCCATTATGTATGATCATGGAAATGGCACTGAGGTTTCATTTTAAACTGATTTAAATACCTGTCTTCCTTTCCTGCACGCCCGCTCACTCCCCAGTTTTGCTACATCTCTACGGAGTATCACATCGAGCTCTAAATTCTCTCCATTACTAAGAACATTTT
Source organism: Parotocinclus haroldoi (assembly GCA_034779995.1). Lineage (NCBI taxonomy): Eukaryota > Metazoa > Chordata > Actinopteri > Siluriformes > Loricariidae > Parotocinclus > Parotocinclus haroldoi. The sequence goes on from JAUZST010044908.1 coordinate 12,073, forward strand.
ACTACCACTTTCACTGAGAGACCCAAATTACACTCTGCCACATTAACTCTGACTCTGTTTGTTGTGCAGAGAGCTGATTGTGGGACATCTGTTTTTTGTGGTGATTTCTATGCAGAATGATCAGCCATTATGTCTTATTTTAAACAGTTGAATTGAAGCCATCTTTAAAAAGTCTGATGTTCCAAAAGCTTTCAAGTGTCAGTTCTTTACGTGATCTGCACAATGGCTTCATTCTTTCACAATAAACAAACTAGGCTTCTACTTGAGAAAAGAAACAGTTAGGGGCATGGATTTGAAATGTTGAATCTCTTAACAATGCTTGCAAGGGGACTGGCCTTCTGCGGGCCAGCTCAGCCATGCCAATTAAACAGACCAGGCGTGCTCTGTCCTTCAAATGACTTCTCCTTTTGTAAGCACTGTGAAAATAAACAAGCAAACAGAGAGGTGGCCCTTTTAAATAGTGCTAGTGCAAGCACTAATAAGCTCATAAATGGGTCAGCTTAACCTTTGGAAATCATAATTCAGCCTTGGAATTGTTACACCTGATATGAATGTTTCAGCCTTTCTATCAACCAGTTTTAACCACGAAAGCAGTGCTAAAGATTTTAGTTGTTAAAGGACAAGCTGTTCACTGGAGTGTGATGCACACGTTGCAGATTTTCTACCTAGTCATAGAACATTGCATTCACTAGAACAAAATAATAAATCAAGTTTTGCTTTAGCGGTATGCTTAACCTTGTCCATTTGCACTGCAGAGTTTTGGCAACAGGAGCACTGACGTTATGCACCACACTTTTGGTTAAATACAGGCTCTGGTTGACTGAAATTAGCATAGCGTTAAAACATTGTGAGCACTGACCGCCTGAGTTTTCCAGGACCAATGTGAACTGTATTCCATATGTGCCTGCACAGCATCTCAGTCCCAAAAAAGGAAAAAACAGTTGCAGTGTTCTACTGCAATTTCCTGTGCATTTCAGCATGACCTGCACTCTATCAAAGAAAACGTCATCCTACACTGAATGCCTTTCCTCATCGGTGCTCATGTCACTATTATTAAGCAAGCCTTTGAACCGGTCCGCACTCCAGTAGGTTCCAGGTGGTCCCGGGTTTATTTTCATCCAACCTAATTTTGTATGCAGCGAATAAACGCCGCCCCCAGTTTCTCTTATTCACATTGAAGAAAAGGCATAAATACAGGAGGTAAAAGAGCGAGAGGATGAAAGAAAGTAAAGGAGGAACAGAAAAAGAGGCACACTCACAGTGGCCATCTGTTGATGATAGTTTGCCTGTTTTTAGTAAAGAAAGCTCTTTCTCTAGGGCTTGCTGACAAATCAATGCCAGCTTATTCATCCGGCCGGTCTCCCCACATGTGCTGAAGAGTTTCCTCTATGGTGTTTATCTCTAAGCACTGAGCATACCTTTCTGCATAAGCTCTTTTCACACTTGCCAATGTAAACAGCAGCACATTGCCAGTGCGCTTCAGAAAAAAAACACAAATGCGCTTTCTCATGTGATGTGTTGTTTACTTTTTATTAATGTTATCAAATTATAATGACTTACTGTCATGTAATAAACTGGATTCCTTTTTTATTTGATTATTAGCCTTCTTGTATTTTGATGTTTGTATGGCATTCAATTAATTAATTAATTTATTGCTTTAACTTTGTTAAAGTTAATGGCGAGTTTAGTATAAACAGTATTTTTGAAAAGGTTTACAGCTAGCCAGATCATATCACACTTTCTTTTACACTCACTTCCTGTCTATCGAATCATTGGTAACTTATCATCTCTCTCTCTCTCTCTCTCTCTCTCTCTCTCTCTCTCTCTCTCTCTCTCTCTCTCTCTCTCCCCCTCTCCCCCTCTCTCTTTGTAACAGAAACATGATGCTCAGTTCACAGTGATTCAGCTGGTCGGTATGCTGCGTGGAATTGCGTCGGGGATGAAATATCTTTCTGACATGGGCTATGTGCACAGAGACCTGGCTGCCCGAAATATCCTGGTCAACAGCAACCTGGTGTGCAAAGTGTCTGATTTTGGCCTGTCCAGGGTGCTTGAGGATGATCCTGAGGCTGCCTACACAACCAGAGTGAGTGGTTGTTCACTAAAAAAAAATAAAAGAAAAAGCGCCTGACATTTATTCTTTTGCTGCAGCCATGTATATTTTGCTATTGTGACTTAAAGTAGCAGTTAATAATTAATTAATTAATTAATAACTAACTAATAATAACTAACTAATAATAATTAATTGTGAATAACAGACTCAGATACGTTTAAGTTCTCTTCTCAGCCAGCCTTTGTTTAAATAAAATCAGTTAGTGGCTGTACATGTACAGGTATATGCCATTTAACATCATTTTAATGACCAACATTTTAATTAAATTTAAATAAAAATAAAAATCCTTAATTCTGAAATTTTATCTTTCAGATACTCTGTGTTGTTTGTAATACTGTATCAGGTATCAGGTCTTCAGTATTAGTGGCATTAGGCATGCTGTGTACATGGTAGAATTCTACCCATGTTTTCAGCAGTTTCTATGCTGCTTTTATGTATCGTTTGCACATCGTTGTCTTGTGAAAATAAATAAAGTTGCTTCACAGTTTACTGCAATACACCATTTGTTGAGGACAGGGGACTGATTGCATGTTTTATAAATGAAATCAAGCCTAATGTGTTGCCTCTCTGCTTGGCTTTTGGGATTTTCAAATGTTAAAACTCTACCACTTCTACCTTTCATTTCTATTAAACCTAGAAGACAGCAGAAGGAAACCATGTCAGATTTTAGACTCATTAGTGGTAATCTTGGTGCTTATAGAGCTGGACCTGTTTGAATACGATCACTGGGGAGACGTGCACACAAGTGAGTTTATTTTTTGAGGGCCATGTGTTTAAAGGAAGCAGGGCAAGAACTGTGATACTTGGCTACATAGGCAGTTGGCCTTGGCTCCAGCATCACCCACTTTTTTCCACCCCTGCTGTAACGATGAGGGATGAGCATAGTCAAACTCCAGCAGCCTGGGTAAGCTGGGTAAACACAGTGAAGCTGATGAGAGTAGCCCAAGCATCAGTTCAATTAGAGGTCTCTGTCCAGTGCATGCACTCTGTGTCCAGGTAAAGCTCAAAGTGCAAAGGATAGATTAAGTGTGTGATGTAGTTTTATTAATTACAAGCAAAGGAGCTTTATGTGGCTCCTTTTTCAGAAATGCCCTGGCATGCTTAAAATGTTCGATTGCATTTCAACCGTCATGTGTAATGTGGAATAATGCTTTATTAGCATTGGTTGTGTACTACCAATCTATTATCCAGTTACTGTAAATGCATATATTTGGCAAAAACAAATAAGTCATTCAAATGCCAATTACACCTTGTTTTTGTGCAATATTTGTCAGGGTGGTAAGATACCAATCAGGTGGACAGCACCAGAGGCCATTGCCTACCGCAAGTTCACTTCAGCCAGCGATGTGTGGAGCTATGGCATTGTACTATGGGAAGTCCTGTCTTATGGAGAACGGCCTTATTGGGAGATGTCCAATCAGGATGTAAGTAGAGCAATGTCAGAAAGACAGTACATCCTCCTGCTGTGAGATAAAGACATGAAGGGACAGGTGGCTCAGCATAGACAGTCACTGTATTCTAGCTAGCCTAGACAGAAGAAGGACAGTAAAGCCAGGCATAAATATGAAAATAATAAATCAGGATTAGTGCTTTGAATATCACTGTCTGTAGTGCAGCACCTTTTAGAACTTTGGGCTAACTGATCGTAAGTCTGCAAGATCACAGCACAAGAATGGGAATGTGGAAATATGTGTTCTCCTTACTATAGAACTGAGTAAGTGAGGAAAGCAAGAAAATGTTTACTTAGTAGATCCAACTATCAGTTGATGTTGTGCTCATAAAAAGTGAATTTGTATTGCCGTCATTTACTTCTTATATCATAATATGCTGGCCATACTGCGTCAAGAAAGTTCCCTTAGAAAAAACTTTAAATATCTAAGCATGACATTAAAGGTAACCATGAATGTTATGAACTTCAGGTTATCAAAGCAGTGGATGAGGGCTACCGTCTTCCTCCACCAATGGACTGCCCTGCAGCTCTATACCAGCTAATGCTTGACTGCTGGCAGAAGGACAGAAACAACCGGCCCAAGTTTGAGCAGATTGTAAGCATTTTGGACAAGCTTATACGTAATCCTGGAAGTTTGAAGATCACTGCAAACACAGCTTCCAGGTAAGTGTCAGTTCAATATGGTCAAAAAGGGTCAACTCTGTACTGAGTATAGTGCTCTTCGTTCTGTTAGATTTCACATTCTGTTTATCAACAAATAGTAATTTTCACATGATATTAAGGACATGTGAAAGTCTTTTCTGTCATTAGACTGTCATGTTACATTTTAACCAGTTACAAAATTAACAGATACCTTCCTGACTGACTTAGAAATGTTGCTTGGGATTGTCTTGCTGAAATAAGGGATGTCACTGAAATGTCGTTGCTTGGATCGCAGCACATGTTGCTCCAAAACTTGTATGTACCTGTCAGCATTAATGGTGCCTTCACAGATGTGCAAGTTAACCATGCTATGGGCACTAACACACCACCATAGCATCAGAGATGCTGGCTTTTAAAACTTTGAGCTGATAACTACCTAGACAGTCCTTTGGCCCAGAGGACACGACGTCCATGATTTCTAAAAACAATTTGAAATGTGGATATTATAGAATGATGTCGGTTTTTAATGCAGTGCCGCCTCTGGGATTAAAGGTCACAGGCATTCAATGTTGGTTTTTGAACTCGCCATGTACTTACAGAGATTTCTCTGTATTCTCTGAATCTTTTAATAATATTGTGGACTGTAGATGATGAACTCCTTAAATTCCTTGCAATTGCATGTTGAGAAAATTTGTTCTTAAAGTGTTAGACTATTTGCTCATGCAATTGCTCACAAAGTGGTAAACATGACCCCATCCTTGCTTGTGAACAACTGAGCTTTTCGGGAATGCTCACTTTATACCCAATCATGACACCTTACCAAGTAACCTGTTTACCTTTGCAATGTTCTAAACAGGTATGAGCGTTTCGCAATCTTTTGTTGTCTCTGTGCCAACTTTTTTGGAATGTGTTTTAGGCATCAAATTCAAAATAAGTGCATATTTGCAAAAAAAAAAAACAGTTTATCAGATTGAACATATGTCTTTGTTGTGTATTCATTTGAATATGGCTTGAAAAGGATTTGCAAATCATCATATCCATTACCATCTGTTTTATTTATAAAAAGACCTAATGTCATAGAGAACAGGTCTTAGCAGAGACACTGTGTGCAAATACCACAGGCCAGGTCATAATACACTTGATCCTGTAGTACAAATAGACTTGCACATATTTCATAATTTATTTCTTTGTTAAATTCAGAACTATTGAAGATAATGCAGTAACATTCTGGTACAGTAAAATAACAGGAAGCTATTTCATTATTAGGAGGCCCAAGAACATAGCTATGAGTAATGATTTCTTAGGGATGTGCGTTTAGGTACCAGGAAGTGCACTCGTAATTTTCCTGATTGGTTTTTAATGCGGGTGGTCAGCGAGCAGTAAGCCTAGGTGATTTATTGCACAGAGGTACCGTCTACAGCCTCAGCTACATCGTTTCCCATACCCCTCATTTATCTTTGAGCTATAAGTGCTAATTGAGCAACACTTCAGCCACCTTCCACCTCCCAAGGCCTGACCTTCATTCAAGGGATGAGCGAGACCTACAGAGCGTGTCCCAGAGGAAGGGAACTGTAGGGGCTCTCCAAGTTTAGAGAAGGCTACGCTTTTTGCTTCTTCGCGGTGAGAGGCACATTCTTGTCCATGATGAGCCTGCCCAGATGTCCCTTCTGTAAAGGAGCGAGTCAGGTCCTGCCTCTTCCCCTCTTTCCCCTGAGTGCTTTAAAAACAAGATACTATGCGGCCACAGTTATTTAGAGGTCACTACACCAGTGGGGAAAGAGAGAAAAAGAAAAAAAAATAAAAGGATTGGAACAGACAGAGAGGCGATTGTTTACCCCACTTTTTGTTCCCCGTGTCTTTTGCACTCATGCCGAGAGAAGGCTCAGAGTCGAGGAGCCAGCAGTTTTAGAGACACAGGGGTTTTAGACTATCACTTCCCTTCCCAGCAACAAAGATGCTGCTTTTTGTGTTTGGCCTTCCCTCTGTGCTTTGTGTGTTTTGTTGAGAATTCGTTGTGGTGTTTGAAAATAATCCTTTGGATCAAAACACAAAGAAAAAATTGAAGTCATCTATAGTTTACTGGGATACTGGGTAGGTTTAGGGCAGAGCTTTGGGTTGCAGTAAAATATTGTCTTGCTACATTAACTTCTGATTCTCATAGTTAATTTTGCATTCAGTTCAAATCAGCTTTTCCCATCAACCAGGCATTTTTGACACTTAATAAAAATATAAGTGGTAGTTCAATTAATGCTAGATTTTACTTTTGGAACGTCTGTTTAAGGGAATGGTAAAGGTCTGACTCACAACTGATTGATACTAAGAGGATTTCTGAGCATCTTAGAGCACGATTCAAGCAGCATATATCATTTTGTTCCTGGGCACTCATGCTACCATGTCTTTGTTTAAAAAAGGCATGTTTCCAAGTGTATACCATCTGCATACAGTCCTGACACATTCTCACACTGATTTCATTTCCTATTATTTAATCATTGTATGTTGGTAAATACTGAATAGAGACTATTAATAGATGCAGAGTCACAGACAGGAGTGCATCCGTTAGTCTTTGACACCTGGGCATGGATGACATTGGTATAATTAGGGCATCACCATGTAGCGTACCAATGATAGGGGAAATCGACCTTGGAAGTACCATTCTTACAGTATAAAATGGTAGCCAGTTGATATTATAATGTCTGAAATTGTTTCAGAAAAGTTTAATATCAAGTTTATAAATATTTTTTTAAAACTATTTAAAACTATGTTTCTATTTCTTAGAAGTACTGAAGTAAAAATACTACACCAGGATAGTTGTGTGGTGATCATGTGCTTGTACTGATACATATTCTTAATGGGCATTATACATATTAATATTCTTTGTACTCTGTACATGTTATGTTCTTCCATTTTGGCATGGGGAGTTCAAGTGTGTAATTTGTTCAGGGCTTACACTTTATGGTGTTATGTCTGGAGCTGAGACTTCTCTTTTTTTAGTGATCTGATGCTTGCCATAACTAAGCATTTATTTGAAAGTGTATATAACACCCATGATCCTGCACTGCTTCTCTTAAATACAGTTTAACCATGATGGGTTTTTTGCACAACCATACATTGCTGCTTCAGAGGCGCCTTGGATAAATCTCATTTCATTTTGTGAACATATATGAAAAATTTGTTCACCTTTCATATTATTAGTCTGGGTATATTTTCCAATGACCTGGCGCCATAGTGATGCTGCAGGCTTTTGTGTTGTCTGCTATTGAACGAATGTGGCTGAAAGCTGGACATCCTGGCATTATAATTTTTTTGCATTACTATTAATAGCCATCTCCAAAGGAATTATAATCTCGTTTCCTCCACTCTGCACTCCTGGTCTTGATAAGGTGTACTGGTCCTTAGGCTCTTCATTGCAGATGAAGTCTTATCTTACTTTTGTTCAGTTTGCCTTCAACCTGATTTGAATTGGTCTGAAGACAAACCTTTGCACAGGAAAAGATTCCATGACACATTTTGTTCCACATAATGTTGATGGTGACATATTCTATGGAAAATATTTATGGATGGAACTGAATATTAAAAGCAGACATAAAGTCTGAGTTGTGTATTAGAAGTTTTCATTTAATAAACGAAAGTATATAAGAACTTTACTCAGAATGTCCAGCTAAATCTGTTCTGAATTAACATTAGATTTGATTTAATTATGATATTCCCAAACAATATAGTAACCAGGATGTTTACAGAATTTACTGTATGATTAAATATAATTAGGTTATATTGTAAGGCCCTTAGCAGCATGCCAGTAAATTGTTAAATGCACCGTATTTGTATATGTAATTGGGTAGTGCTGTAACAGCTCCCATGGATGATTTACTTATTTGGCGTGGATCGATTTCACCTTGTACATGTCCTCATGATAACCAGTGGAACAAAAAAAAAAGATAGCTGTACAATAAAGTAAACTTTTCTGAATGTATAGGATTTCATCATTGAATGCTTGCTATTTTCGTACAGACAGCATGCAGGTATTTATAAAATGTACTTTTATGCTCTCTTCTGACTAATCATGTCCCACTTTTGTTTGCTTAAGTGAAGCTAAACTGAAGATGTTTACACAAGATAAGACCATAGATGTTCTTCAAATAAATATCTTAACACAATGCCAGTTTGTCTGCTTTCCAACAAAGGCTTACGAGCATGAAAGTGTTAAAAATTTGTGGAAGGATTTCAGGACAGCCAATCTTAACTTCAACATCTCAGCATGGATATTTTGCTAGTGACTTTGTCACAAACTGATTAAATAGCCAGGTCTACACATTTTAAGCATGACATTTCATGTTGTTTGTGTCTTCCAGGCCAGCCAATCAGTTGCTCGACTGGAACAGCACAGACATCACCTCATTCACCACTGTGGGACATTGGCTAGATAGTGCAAGGACACTACCTTGTAAAGAGGTTTTCAGTGGGGTCAGCTACAGTTCCTGTGACACACTCCCCAAGACCTCTGCAGAGTAAGATCACCCTTCACTTAGCTGATCATTCCGGAATTTCAGTGTTGTCTTTGTCTAAATTAAAACTATGAATGTTGCATTTAAACATGTTAGGCCTTGTGTGTGTATTTTAAGCATCATGTACTTTTGTTTATTGTGGGAACTAGAGTTGCTGGCTGTAAAATCTAGAAACTTAGCTAAAACATTTTGTAAAACTGACACATTTTTCTGTCATTTTGAAGAAAATAAGACAGCCAGCACGAGTGTGGTTTCTTTTTATGTGAGGAACGTATGCTAGGAACCTCAGAAAACCCTCAACATACCACAACCTTATTTACAATTCTACATCCATTATACTTTTAAATGTGGTTGCTTGGCATATGAGAAAAGTTGTTTAGTAGTTGGCAAGATATCTTCTTCTAGCCTGAAAAACATCTGTGGAGACACTTTTTTTCCACTCAATTGATAAGGTATTTGACAGTATAAATATAGTGACATCCATAATCAGCATGATCAAAGGCAGGGTCCTGGAGCTGAGGTTTTGTTCTTCTGCTCAGTGCTCTCTGGAGGAAGGAGCTAAGCAGTGAAATACCAGCCCTTGAGAAGGCTTTATGTACATGTTTGATTCAGATGTCTGGGTAAATAATTACATGCAAATAGCGAGAACAAGTCCTGTACCCATGACCTAGAATGGGCAGTTTAACATGCAGATTGTTTCCTTACAGTGTACTGGAAAGTGGACTGCACCACACTTACTGGAATGACTGGAGAGAGAATAGCGCCTATTGTTCAATGCTTCATAGGGCAAACAGATATACAGATATTTGCAAAACTACTTCAGACAAAGTTTTTACTGTAAATATATACTTTAAACAAAAAACAGGTTGTCAGGTGATCTGTATGCAGTAAGTATTTGTATTTGGTTAGTATTTTAGTTTTTCATTGTAATGGCATTCAGTGTATGAACTCAATGCCTGTTTTATTCTCATGAGTCTTACAGTTAACATTAACCCTTTAAAACCCACATAAATTAGACTTTTAGATTTTACATGTGTATTTTCATTATATAGAATAATATATAGTATGCATACACATATTCATATACATATGATATGCATATTAATATTTATCTTTCAACAAACATGATTTAAGATTAACACAATCTTTCCACAGAAACGTCCAATAGTAGACAGCTAGTGCAAAGCAATATGTAATAGACTTTAGTCACTCCTTATTTCCCAAATGCCTAAACAAATGAGCCTAATTTTATTAAAAATCCAGCGTTCTTTCTGAATTTAAGTCTGTGTATGTAACTCTGCTGCATTGCAACCAACAGGCCGTAGCTGCAGACTAAACAACACTGGCCTTTTTTTGTGTAATAGACAATGCAGTAACACACAACATAATACTGTCATTCACAAGAAAGCCTCCATTTACTTTGGCATTTACTTCATGGATAAGAACTGTTGGTTATGTGCATTTTCTAATGATAAAGTCGTGTGCATTCTTAAAATGCAGCAGTTAATAGCCAACGTGTCAGTTTGATGTTTAATGCACTTTTGTACTATTTACCTTCATAATAATAAATCTAATATAACATTGCTCCACTGACTGATTATAATCGATATAACTTACTCCTGTCATGAATAGCTGTCATTACATATACAAACAGACTGAATTTGTTTGGTCACATAAATTATAAATAATATAATATGTATTTCTGGTATTGTGAAACTGTTAACAATAAGTTCACATTTCAAAATGTTCAAATTCTCATTCATAATGTAAGTTCTAACAGTTGTTTCATCCATTTACCCATAGTAGCTGATGCATTTATCACAAAGACAAGTTAATTTTATACACAATTTAGAAAAATAAACATTGGCTCCAGACTTTTTAATGTAATTTTAACTGTTGTTTTTTTTACGAATTACGGCCATTTGCCTACCGTGGTGTTTTTATATGCTGTTTGGCACAGATATTAGGGAATGGCATTAATTATTTTTCAGGTTTGAATTCTTAACACAATGCAGCTCAGTTTTTCAGATTAATAATTTGGAGACTATATGATCCTTATTCAGTCCTGCTCTTGCAAAATATTGTACTGGGCTTGAGTTTCAGTACGGCTGATTATAAATTATTTATAGAGCACATTTTAGAATAGAATGTGACTGTAAACTGTGAAATCCTTGACTGGGATTCAATTGCATTCCAGCCAGTAACTATGGTAGTTAGATTAAAAGTTTGTTTTGTCCATAGAATCTGCCTGACTGAGGTCAGGCCTGCAGCTTCTTGTCCTGAGTGGGAGCCCTCCATGGGAATTACAACCCTTTAGGCCTTACAGTCTGGACGGTGGGTTTTGATCATGCTGCACTGTCTGCTGACACCTTCCTAAAGCTCCTAAAGTTCTTAAACCTCTGCTGACACTGTTAAAGACGAGACGCTCACTGCAGATTTTAAAAGGTCTGCCTAACTCACTAAATATTAACAGTGCCAGTTCTAAGATCTACTACATTTTTGTCCTATATCTGCTTTTTCTAATCCACATAAGATCTTTGGGGACAATGTTTGTGTAACATTCTGCTCTTTTCCACTCAACACTACTAATTTCTGACATAGTTTGTAGGTGAGTCAGTATAATCAAGAAAACACAATGACAGTCTAACATTAGGTTGCATGGGATGAGTAATGTAATGATAAGTCTGCGGGCTCTATTCTGTCTGCATGGCACGAAAATATATCCTTCAGTTGCTGCTTCTAATTCCAGTGCTTAAATCGGAGCAGAAGACCCTTTCTCTATTTGTGCTTCTGAATCTCCAAACCAGCAATTGAAATGTTTTGTCAACACAATACAAAATCTGATTTAAATGATGATTTTAAATGCTTTTTCTTAGATCTGTGGCAATCCAGTGACCCTACTGCAGTTCTTCCGCTTCTGTTACTTACAGATTAGATTTATACTTCTTCAGTGAATACTGCACAACTCATACAATTTTTCTCTTTCTCATTAATCTCCTAGAGACTTCAAAAAGATTGGTGTAACAATCGTTGGACCCCAGAAGAAGATTGTGAGCAGCATCAAAGCACTTGAAACAAACACGAAGAATGGCCCAGTTCCTTTATAATAAAGAAATAAGTAAACTAATAAATGCATAAAAGGAGGCCTAAGAGATTTTGAAGAGACTATTGCTGCTTTTACTTTATCAGGATTTTAACAGAGAAAAAGGGAGTACAAAATGCGATGTTAGGACTCTTAAGGAAAACGAATCTTTTTAGCACCTGTTCGTGGGTCGGGAAGGACGTATGGCTCGCAGCCTGTTGATGCGTTGCCTTACGTAGAAAAGAAGAATGAGAAACAGCGTGAGGATTCTGTGCTGAACCTGTGCTCTGAATTGCTCTGACCCATGCACTGCCCTCCTACATATACTGTAAACCCTCCATGGGTGTCAGCAATGGCACCACATGAAGAGCAAGGTGGAGCTAACATGACAAGAAGTGATAATTCAGTGAAAAAATTGCAGTGTTCACTTTTGTTTTTGTTTTTTTTTTTGCCCATGTTAAAAGGAAAGAAATTAAGCTTAAGACCTGTTCATTTGAATGCCTCTCTTATCATTGCCTGTCATGTTGAATTGGATGTGTCCTAGAATGCTGTCGAAAAATGATATGCAATAGAGATGCCCATAATTTCACGATGTCACTTCAGAACATAAGTTGAGGAATGGATTCCAGGAAACGACAGTGCAGTTGGCCATAACAGCAGGACTGTCTGATAAAAGCAAATTGATGTTCTAGCAATTTGCTAATGCTTCCAAGGATTTGATGCATTGAGTAGTGTATCTGATTAACGATTATAACAGGGTCTCAGTCGCATTAAAAACCTCAACAGTCAATGTGGAAAGACTGTGAATTTACTCCACTATTGAGAGGGCCACTTTAACACTTTTTCGTGGTGTTGGGAAAACAAAGTGTTTATTAAGTAAATGTGAATTATTGTTGAAACAACTTGAAGTATCAATACTATTGTAAAATCACTTCCTAGTATTTATGTACTAGGGATATTAGTATTAGAATGAGTTCCTTCTAAGCACCATTTAGAGCACCATATGTAAGATCCCAGAGGTAGCAAGTCAGAAAAACACTGCAGTGGCGAATTGAAACCGATATGCAACAGATATGAAGTAACTCAGTGAAGATCATAGCATATCATTTATTCTAGAAAATGTTCCAATGAAGATTGGGGGGAAGTACTATTGGGATAATATTGAGTAATATGTCTCTACAGCTAAAAGCTCAGGATTCACTGCCCATATATACTGTACATTTTTAACGACAAAGAACAAGTATGTAATAGTGAATATTGTGCAACCAACTACATCAAACAAATGCTGTCATCGCTATTGTGCAAAAATTGCACAAGTAGCATACTACCCTTCTCTTATACGCCTAGGAAACTCATTCAGTCAGGGCAAGAAAATCACCAAACTGTGTTGGACTCTGGTCCAAATCGTGACTTGTGCATTTCCCGGGAAGGAAATGTGTGGTCTTTCTTTTACAATACCTTTTAAAAGCAAAGTTTCATCAATGCATCTTAACGTAACATATGCATATTATGAATTAAAAATATTTTCCCCACAGACTGTGGTTTTCTCTGAAATGCACCGCTTTATGAAGGAACTTTTCAGCTCTTCCTTTTACTTTCTGCAATCTGCCTGTGAATGTCGCTGGTCTCTCAGCTCTTAGCATGTACATATGTAAACACCTGTAATAATAGCAATGGTGAACATGCCAGGCCATCTTTTTGTACAAAAGTTTGTATGTATAAAAGAATGAAAGAAAAATGTGTTCAAACTTTGCAAAAACTTTGTATTATATTTTATGCTACTTTGTATCATATTTTTTATTTACAAAAAAAAAATCAATGGTAATGACCTATTTATTTGATGAGATACTGAACAGACAGCATACATGCTAAATCAAGTGTTTTCATTTAATACATACAGTAAGTTATGACATGGATATGTGATTACATTATGAGTGTTGTGCATTTTACTTTATGAAACATGATTTCTAAAGAGCAATACTGCTTATTCCACCCTGTCCTATTTCTCTGTTTTGTTAAAATGGTGTGTGTGTGTGTGTGTGTGTGTGTGTGTGTGTGTGTGTGTGTGTGTGTGTGTGTGTGTGTGTGTGTGTG